>OV743718.1:36237495-36437495 GCA_928272305.1 Volucella inflata | reverse complement strand
AACGTTTTTAAAACTATTGATATATTAACACATTAAATGATTGCCAAATAATAAATACCAAACAAACCCTGCAATTCTGTTCAGACATTAATGGATAATTATTATTTTTATATGTTTCCTAATAAAGTTATATTCACCACTTCTTATAGCAGACAAACACGAATGAAAAATAGCAGTCGAACTATAATGATAGCCAACCGAAATCGACTAAAAGCATAAAACGTACGATGTAGATATTGTCTAAATTAACGCATACATAACATATTAATTTGTATACCCAAAGATCAAAGTGATATTCAGAGCTAAAAGCGGGTTGATGTTAATGGAGATTAATTGGATCAACACAGGGTAGCCAATGCACCTATAAGCTAATGAATGAAACGTACGTAAGCAACTTCTTTTCGTTTTAACGGAGCAAAACTGTCGGTATGGGTGCTTTTATAGACAACATATACCTTATTCAATCCCTGTACAAACAATCCCATGTTTACTGTTTTTGATTGAATGTCCCAAGTCAATTCGCTTTTTCCTTTTTATTATGCACACACATTATGCAAGCATTTGAAAAGAGTTTTGAGACATTGTGTCTTCTTTCAAGTATGATGTTGAAAAATCACAAAACAACGCAAAACCTTGTTTAAATCTTTTTTTGATGTCAAACACATGGTGGTGCTATTGGTAGATTTCATAGATTGTTATCATTTATCAGCCAGACATGGCTATATACAATACATATAGTTCTTCTTAATAAATACAGTTATACTCATGTGAGCATCAATTGAGCGAGTGAAATTAATCAGTAGTTAAAATGAATACAAGAGCTATGTATCGGTATACGTATATTACTTTACCGTACTTTGCACATTGTGCCAGGGCATATGCGTAGTGAGGCAACCCGTAGTTTAAATTGTTCCCTTATGAGAAAACTTTTATTTAACCAGAAGCATTTCAACACCTCGCCGTTGCTTACATTTTTGTAAATATGAATATTCATCCACATTGCTTGCTAAACAGATCCTATGGCAATGTGGTTTTGGGTGTGTGGTAATTTTTTTTGGTGATAATGCTTAAAGTTCTATTCTAAAACCAATGTGCTAGGTATTGAATAGCCACTGATCCCAATCTCAGTACTGTATTCAGTATGTCTTGAATATCTTTTGAAAATTTATTGTGCGGACATATTGTTGAGACGTACATTTTAGTGAATTTCGTTTTCAATAATAATACAGTTATTGGTTTTCTGAGCAAAAAAAAAAAAATGTTGGTAAGTTTTGTACCACTCTTCTTAATTAACAATTTGCTCTAGTAGATATATATTTAATCTCCGTTGTCTTTATAGGTTTTACAGTGTCCCTAAGTCTTCGACGTGAGCGGTCAGGTGCGGATTTGTGGGTTAAAGGACTATCCCTAAACGTAAACTAACTGACACAATAAAAGTCATTGCTTCAATGCTAGTGAATTTTTTTAATATCATGCACTCACAAACTTTTTATATTAATGAATTACTGATCAGATTCAAAATCAAACATCTTTTCATTCCAGAAAATTAGTGGCACTACCTCAGGGGAATGGATTGCAAGAGTTCTGCTGCGCCATCCATCCAGGCCATTTTCCTGGAGACATATAAGCGATTCTTTTTAATAATATCCATGATTTGTTTGTCGCAATTGGTATGTAATTCTTAGATATATTTCCAAACGCATCGCTAATTAGAACACACATAATTCCGCTAAAGCCAACTTCAATAAACAATTGAATACCTAGAAAAACAGTGTTTCTTATTTTTTATTTGTTTATTATTTTCTTCTACACTAAAAGCTAATATACAATTTACTTCAGTGATCAATCCGTAACTTCAAAGTTAATGTGGAATGACACAACGATTTAATTAACAATATAAGAACAGATTTGATGTAAGAATGTAATAATTCAACAAAATGAAAAGAGTAATTTAGAAAATATAATAACAATTTGAAAATTAATTTAACTAGTAAATAAATCTACCTCGCAGTTTATTTTTAAAATTACATTAAATTTAGACATTGACTTGTACAGATTATAAGAATAATATGTTATCTACGATTCAATAACTTCATAATTGATAGTGAATAACCAGTTTTTAGCATTTTTTACGAATGAATTAAAAAGTACAGCTGTCCGAACAGAAAATAGTAACTTATTGAACATGAAAGGGGCTATAACGGTGACAAGATGTATGGTATTTATACGAAGATCATGAAACTGTGAAGTTCTACTAGGAATATAAAGGCTTTGTTAACAAAACGTACTTTGAAAACGGGCATGTATCTCATTGGTAGAATATATGGGTCTCTAAATAAAGGATCTCTCTCTCTCTCTCTCCAAAAGGTTTTCTCAAATGTATTTTTAAATGGCTTTGTTACAAAAAAAAGAAGATACCTCCACAACAAGTCAAGATCTAACTATAAAAATGTTACTTAAAGTTCATTTCCCAGACTCGCCCCTTACAAACAATACACAGTATCTATTTCTGAGTCTACGAGCTTTTCCAAAAACAACAGAATTAACCACCTAACTGTAAATATGTTCAGAACAGACATAGTCCAATGACCCGTAAGCTCATCAAAAACAAACCAGGCAGAGATCGAACAAAGATTTTTTCCTCTTTTACCGCCTTATTTACGTAGCTTCAATTGGGTATTTGTACATTCCAGAGGAAGTAAATTCTAACCCCAAACCAGATAAACTGAAAACCATGGAAAGACTTATCGATTAATATGTACATCAGAGATCTTCTCAATAGAAATTCACCTCTGCACCCTCACCAATATGCATACAGGAAAGTGAAATCCATATGAAAGGTATTTTATAAAATCTGATAATACAAATTAAAGAGGTTTGCCGACAATAGGAGATTGGAATATGTGCCTTTCTAGATATTGAGGTATTATCTATCAGCGGCTTTTCACAAGGGGGGGATGATTGTCATACGAGCCGACTGTTCTGCAAATAGAAAACGACTGGTGTGTCGAAAAATAATCTCTCAACTAAATTAACCACAGTAAAGCTATACTTTATTCCTTTAGCCTTAAAATAAATCTAAGTCTTCACCGAATGTCACTTAACGGTCCAGGAAAAATAAAATTAATATTCACATATTGTGGGCTTGCCCTCGTATATTTGGTAACACTTGAAGACTCATCCCAAAGGACGTCGGTCGAAAGAGTGAAATTTACTGTTCTTAGAATGCTGATTTTCGGAATATGGGTGAATAATTTGCAGATGGTGTGCCGGGCTCAGTGATTCCATGAAGAAATATCAATTAATACTTAACTAAAATACCATATCAGTGCAATATGATGCATGAAATTTAAATTCCCATTGGTAAAAGATCACAACTAATAAACGCAACTGACTTTGAATAATAATTATGTGAAATGAGTTTTATCATAGTGATCAAAAAATAAACAGAAATTGTTTATAACTTTTAAAATCTTTATTTATTTTCATAAATCTATTTCAGTACACTGCACGACACCACCTCCGATAACGCATTCAGGCTGATTGACTTTGCGGCGGGACGAAACATTGTCGTAGCTAACACGCGGCTCCCCCATCTCAATATTCACAAGGGGACTTGGAAAACGCCTGAGCCGATCGTTCCGAGGAGGTAACATCGACTCGGACCTTTACCCCATTGTAGCACAGGTACGGCTGCGGATATCCCGAACAACGCCAAGAAAAGCTAGTACTGTGACGTCAGACGACTACAATCGCAAGAGATCGCCAAATCCTTTTCATCGGGCCTCTCTAAACGTCTTAATAAGTCCCTTGTCGCCAGGATCAATCATCGAAGACCAATCGCAATACTGCCAAAAAGCCATGCCGCAACTGATGTGCTGAGTTTCACTCAACCACCACAACGAAACGCCTGGTTTGATGGCGAATGCCGGCAAGCACATGCAGCTAAACAAGATGCATACAAAGCGGCGCTGCAAAGGAAGACTAAAGCTTCTTATCAGCCTTATGAGCCGAAGAGGAGAGACGAACACCAGCTTCTCAGGAGGAAAATAAAAGAGCATGAGAAGCGCGCGGTCGAGGAAATTGAGAGATGCTACTCCCGGAATGATATTCGGAAGTTTTACCAAAAGGTAAAAACAACATGCCACGGACACAAGCCCCGAACCAAATCCTGTAGAGACAAACAAAGGAACATCGTAGTACAGTCGCAGTTGATGCTGAGGACTTGGAAAGATAATTTCTGTAAATTGTATAAGGGCGATGACGAAACGAATACCGCTGTCAGGTAGAAGCTTTCAACTTGGACGATGAAGACCAACAATTCCGTCCACCCGACCCGGATCTCTGTCTAAGCTGAAGTCCAACAAAGCTGCTGGAGCAGACGGCCTGACTGCTAGGCTCTTAAAAGCGGCAGGTAGTGACTTGGTTAGGAGCATAGACCAACTCATTTCTAAAATATGGTCGACGAAAATATACCCGATGAATGGAACCTCAGCATTGTTTGTCCGATTCTCAAGAAAGGAGACCCTCTGAACTGTGCCAACTACAGAGGCATTAGTCTTCTTAACATCGCATGCAAGATCTTATCTGTGTGAACGCCTGAAGCCGTTCGTCAACAACCTGATAGGCCCATATCGGTGTGCTTTCGGGCCAGTAAAGTCCATCATCGACCAAATATTCACATAACGGCACATCTTGGAACTTCAAATCGATATACACCACCAACTTAACGATGTTAAGGCCGCGTATGACAACATCTATAGAGACGAGCTATACAGAGCAATGTCTAGGTTAGGCATCTACTCCAAACTCGTCCGTCTATGAAGAGAATTCATCGATTTCAAAGTACTCCCTTCCATTAACAATACACTTATGTCAACCATTTTCCCAAATATCGAAACAATTGTTTATGTCGATTTCCGGAATGGCCTTCAAAGCGCGCGGCGACTCAGTTTTTATTTCCTCAATGGTTTCGAAACAATATCTCCGGAGTGGCTTCTTAAGTTTATGAAGTAGTCAAAAGTCATACGGTGCTGAATCAGGAGAAAACGGTGGTTGTGCAGTGATATGAGTTAAATTTTTGACGAAAGATTGACGCTCTCTATCCAAAAAAATTTAATGTTTTTAGAACTAAGCGTGATTTTACTTCACATTAACATGATTACAACAGACTTTGTAAATTGAAACTTTTTGCCGTTCACAAAACATGTGCGTAACTATTGAATAAAAGCAGATTTCGACATGAAATTTGAAACTGATGTCAGTACTACCAACCTTAAAAAAATATTTGACAGAAAGGAGGAGTCCGCGTTTTTGAAATTCAAATTTCACCTTATTTATTGATTTTGTACAGTAGTATTATTCGATATTCATTCACAGTTGCTGCAGACAACTAAGTAATACTACATATGTTTATCACGCTGAAATTATTAATATTATATCCGTGTCATCATCGTGCCAGTTACAAACTCAAAATATAATATCTAAAAAACTTGAATACTCATTTATTCATATTCGTGTAATACACCTTATACTTGCATAAAGACAAATATGTCGTTTTTTTTGTTTATTTTTTTAAGAGTTTTTTCTTAGTTACTTTAATAAAACTGCTATTCCTAAGTGCATTCACAACAAAAAATTAGAAAAAAAAAACTGTTCCTGGCTATTTATTCATTTTATTTGAATCAAATGTGCACCGATATCTCCTTCCTCGTCTTCAAGTGTACATTGAGCACAATAAGAAATACGTGAAATTCCAGAGCTCAGCTGTTATTAAACACGTTCGAAATATAAAAACGCTCTACACTTTATAGACGTTATGACATTTTCTGCAGGACATGTTTGTCCATAAACTTTAACGCCAGCAAAAAAATGTCGTAAACATTTTACTCCTGCAACTCTGGCGCCCATACCATTGATGTTAAAAACTTCAATTCAATTCTTTACAAACGACTATAAATGTACATAAGAACGTTGACCTGAATTATGTTATGTTTTTCTTACTAGCATGTGAAGGGATGTTAAATGGACCTAAGCAAATGCTGCTATATTGTTTCGAAAATATATTTTCATTAAATTGTACAAAAAATATTGCATCTTTTTTTGTACACATAATGAGGTCGGGAATTGTGAAAATTTAGCTGAAAATGGAAACTTTGTATAGACTTAACTCTAAAAAACATTTTTGAATAATAATTATTAAAATTAATTTGACTAGAATAAGTTTCAATGATAGGGTGGTAACGGTACAGCAGCATGTAGTTTTTGCACTTTTTCTTAGAAAGTTTATTGGTAATCCCATTTGCCCATCTGAGGAAACACAAATTGGAGTCCAATATATTATGGGGAGTCTATAGGTAAATAAGTCAAATTTAATTGTTGCTGTGTACGAGTATTAAGCAACTACTCATCTTACCGGATTTTAGTTAGTTAAAAAAACTGAATGTGCTTCTGTCCCGCTTGGAATATCGGACCTTCTGATTTTAAATCCAATATGATATATAACTACATATACTATATATACATAAGTTTTGTAAAATAATGATACTGAGCGATTCTTATAAATTATAATAATATTTAAATGTGTTTATTTGCAAGTACTGCAAAATTTTCTTAAGAAATATCATATTCAACAATCTGAACTGGCAAATTATTCAACCATTCTGGTGAGGGACACATAGGTACATCCACTACATATGTACCATGCAACTGCAACTTTAAGAAGATTGAACGCAGATATTTCGAACACGCGACCACGTTATCTAAGAACTCTTCAGCATTTACATTAATAGTGGGCTATTTCGAGTAGTACAATTCAATTAAGAAGTCGTTGGTTATGACATGCCAAACAGTCGCGGTTATGGGTAAACCATAACCAGCAAAAAGAAAATGAAAAACTAATTATACCTGAATCGCTCCGGGAGTGTTCTAAGCGTCTGACCACAGACCATAGTAATTAGGGGAGGACCTAAAGCGCTAATCGACGGGTATTATTTTCAATCAGCAATCGCGAAGAGATAAAAAAAAAGTCACATCTGTTAAATCATCATAACAAACGAGAACAAAAAAGCGCCTTTGGAATTTAACGTGCAAAAAATCTTAGGGCCATGAGCGATATATAATACATATTTTACTACATGTACGCCAGTTTGTTCGGTGTTTCATAACATACTTTTAGAGCTAGATAATAAACAGTGTTATCAACATATGTTAAGGTAAATCATCTTGATGTTTCACACTGTTCGCACGAGTTTTTCTTGTTTTCCAGATTTGCAATACGCGGTTCATAGTCCCTCGTTGACAAATTTTTAAAAACCAACCTATATATATTCTGGAATTGAGGATCGCTAACTTGCAAACTTGCAATTTCCAGACACACATTTATTATATATAGGTCATTGGGGTAGCGATACAAATTTGCTTCCCGTACGATGATTTGTTCTTAATAGATATTGAAATTTGGGCTCTTGGCTTCGAAAAACGGTAATGCAGATTTTCGATTTTAATAAGACTTATTCGCCCTTTTTTTAATTATCAAGATCTTCCTGAAAAGTTGCTATATCGTTGCTTATGATACGGTTATCATCGTTGAAAATAAAATAAGTCGTTTTGGTTTCGTCAAAATTCTGCTTTAGTAGAAGGTCAATGTAATTTGTATACTGCCTTCTGCTTTAAATGCTAAGGGAAGCCAACGAGTCATACGAAGAAACTCTTTGATAAAGTCCTTTACACCATTTATGCCACTTGGTTTATTACCATTAGTTCTTATTTTAGTTTGTAGTTTTAAAAAAATATCTTATGTGCTTACAATAATTAATATCAGAAACTTTGAATTGGAAAGCAAAAATTCTTTACAATTTAGTTTTCTACCTTTCATTGCCAAATTTGAAGAAGAAAGTGTCTGCCCACCCACATCCATTATCCTCAATGGCTAAAATGAAAACTCGTAGTTCATTTCATCACGTAAAGATCGGTAAAGGACAATTTTATTAGTTCTTATTTTCTCAGATATTCTTATTGGTAAACTCGAATGTTATAAATAATTTACACTTTGGGATCGATTAATATTGGTTAAATTGTTTTTAAAAAAATCATAATTTTGTTAGTTTGACTATGCTATTCCTAATATCAGTTAATCTTTCATTAAATTTAATGCAGCTAGAACCATTGATATAATGTAGTAAAATCATACATAGGTAAGATTGCATATGTAAAAATATTTATTTCATTCATTAATTTATATACGAGTAGTATCAAAATATAGATTAAAATATACCAAATGACTTCCCTTATTTGTCATAGTGTTATATAACAAATACCAAATTTTAATCAGATCACTTCTTGCACGTTTTCGATGAAGAGACATGTAAGTTTCATAATTTATTTATATTTTAATTAAAATGAATAATATATAGTATAATAAAAATGGTCTATGCAATTGAAAGTTTGCTTTCGACAATGTTCCTGAACCACTAAGTCCTGAGGTATATTGAAGCTACTATGTTGTCCCTCCTGGTTAGATTGGCAGGCGCATTAGTGTCTATTTGCTGTACATGTCTTAACCGTCTCAGGTGATTGAGCAGTTTTCTGATCCAAGTTTTATAAAGAGTATCCTCAGTTTTTCGCGATATTACCTCACTAATCAATTGCCTTTTAAACTCAAATAAATAGCAGAAGTTATTGTATTGTCGGCAGTTTTGTAGCATAACCGAGATAGACAAATTCACTTGTGAGTATTATCCCGAAATTATAGCTGCCAACTGTGATGTTCCATCTAATTCGTTTTATTGACAGCATGTACTTGGTTTTTCCCTCATTTACCGCTAAGCCAATTTTGGCAGCTTCCGTTGTAACCTTGATGTAGCAACGTGCACTCCGCATCTTCAGTCTGTACAGACGGACAAGCTTGGAAGGGATGCCAAAAGTAGAGGTGGCTCTATATAGCTCGTCTCTATTAATGCTGTCACATGCGGTGGCTTCTGCCGGGGTGTGAAAAGTTAGTCAGTTTACACGATATAGCATATAAGATTTTGTATGCGTTGTTAAACAGACTTATAACTCTAAATTCGGCAAAGCTGGGGATGGTCTCTTGTTTTGTGGACCGAGCAAACGATATTCATATTCATTTCATCAAGCATACATTCTTCTGACCTGTTTTCAGATATGTGTTGCTGTATGCAGTGGCGACGCGTCGTATTGTTCATTTCGTTCATGAACGCCTCAGAAAACAATATTTTTGTTTCCAAATTTTCTTAACTGACATCAACCACTCACAAAATGAGTTTCCACTTGTCCCCTTAGTCCTTACTTCACTCAGATTTTCGTTGTACTTCCCAACTCGTGCCAGCCTCTCGTGCACTTGACCAAATCATAATTCTTAGCAGAACAAAAAAAACTTCCCTGCAACAGCTTTCTATACTTTCGACTAGAGTTGTAACGAAGGCCTTCTTAGCGGAGGCGAAGTTGAAGTTTGAAGTGGAAAAAATATAAATTCATGATTTAATAAAGTAATAGAAAGTCAATAATGTTTATTCTATATACATATGTACGTACATACATAGTACAATATCTTATACAAACTACAAATACGAGGGCGGGTCAATAAGTCCGTGACTTTTGGATTAAAACACAGATTTTTTGATAAAAAAATAATTTTATTTTTCAACGTAATCTCCCTTGAGCTCTATATACTTTGTCCAACGCTTCTCCAATTTTTTTATCCCTTCCAAAAAAAATGATTTGTCGAGGTCCTCAAAATAGGCCTTTGTTTGCGAGATGACTTCATCATTGGAGTCAAATCTTTTTCCACCAAGCCATTTCTTCAGGTTTGGGAACAAGAAGTAGTCGCTCGGAGCCAAATCTGGACAATAAGGTGGATGAGGGAGCAATTCATAGCCTAATTCATGGATTTTTGCCATGGCAACTGCACATGTGTTTGTGGTCGACTGTAAGCAAACGCGACACCCATCTTGCGGAAAGCTTTCTCATGCCCAAGTGATCATTCAAAATTGAAACCACTGAGCCATGCGAGATCCCTACGGCTTCCACAATCTCTCGCACTCTCAATCTTCGGTCGGCCAACACCATATCGTGAATTTTTTCGATTGTTTCGGGTGTAGAGACCTCAACTGGGCGTCCAGGACGTTCGGCATCTTCAGTGCTTGTACGGCCACAACGAAATTCAGTAAACTACTTTTTTACCATTGAAATCGATGGTGCAGAGTCCCCATAGTATTTATCAAGCTTAGCCTTGGTCTCGGTAATGGTTTTTTTTCGCAAGAAATAATGCTTAATATGCACACGAAATTCACTTTTTTCCATTTTCTCCTCAAATTAGTGAGTAGTCTGATAAAAATAGCTATCAAACACAAACTAACTGACGCAGCAAGTTTAAATTTTGACAGGAGTCAACTGACAGATGCCTGTTGACAGGAGCAGTGTTGCTGTTTCAGTAAAGAGGTCAGAAATACAAAAAGTCACGGACTTATTGACCCGCCCTCGTAGCTTTGCCGCTTTGTCCCCCTCTAGTCGATTTCTTAACGGTTCATATATTAAACTGGCTGTGCTAAATAATTTTTCACTTGGCACTGAACCTGCCGGTGCCGATTAGTAAGTGCGAACTATGGGAGCAAAAACTTTATATTTAGTGTTATATCTCCACCACAATAATGTCGTGGATTGATTGAAACCGATCGCTTCAAAGAGCTCGTGAAGGGTTCTGATGCGCCGCGACACGACACATTAGTTTGCACTATGCACACCCGTAATCACGACACAACACTGCACAGTAGTGTATTTCTACCTTCAATTACAACTACGCACGATCGAGCGATTCGACAAGTTGATTCTTGTCATATTTTCAATGTAAAAAACCTTCGTTAAAACTCCGCAAAAATTTTACGGAGGCGGAGGTTCGATTTTTTGCAGAAGTTCTGCAGTAACGGAAGCGGAGGCGGAGTTCTGTTACAACACTACTTTCGACTCGTTCAATTGAGTTGGAAACGAAATGTATCTATCAAAAAAAAAATGCAAAAAATAAAATGTAACACCCGTGTCGTATCAACAAATTCGTTCATCTTAGCTCTGTACGAACTCAAGCAAAAGGGTGAGTTTTGCTCAAGTCAACCTTACATGCTGATATGGAAAATTTTGTAGGTAAGTTGGTACTGCAGTACAGGTAGTACTCGTAGTATGTGGTGTCGTGTGTGTTGACTGTTGTAAAAACAAAACCATGGGTAATTATGTTGCCTTACGTTCTATTCGTGCTAGAAGAATATGAACGAAATGGAAAAATGTATTTAGGATGTCTGATGCATTGAGTTTACTTTGAGTTTTTATTTTAAGTGGAGGTGTTAAAATGAAAATCATCTCAAAGTTGATTACAATTTTAGTGGAAAAGCTGTTTTTTGTACTTTGCGGCTATTGTAACTTAAAATATGGCATCTGGTAGTGAAAAGGTTGTAAATAAAAAAAATTGTGGACAATGCCGATGAAAACGACAATGACCCATCTTGGGATTGCATTACAGTCACCTCCTCACAAGGTTTCTTGCAATTTTTATTTGATTTTGAATCACAACTGCTAACTTAAATATTTAGTTACAATTTTAACTGATTTTTTATATAATGTTTTAGAAACAAAAACTCTTGACATAACGTGTTGTTTAAAAATTATTGAAAACACAAAAGAAAATATTGTCAATCCCAGAGGTAATTTTAATGAATATTTTTGTTTTGTTTTGTATCAGTTAAATAGTATTGTGCCATCATATCGAGTTCGATATGAAATTTATGAAGAAACAGAAAATAGAAAACTGTTTTTTGAAATCATTGACACAATAATTGAACAATTAGTGACCAGGTTTTTATATTTAAGAAGATCTTAAATTTGTTGGTTTGCTTGATACAAACAAGTTTAAGAAATACGCAAACAAATTTCCTAACCTTCTTTTAAATGAACTTAACAGTTCATATGGTCAATTCTTTGATGTATTTGCTATAAAAACTGAATTTTTTGATATTTATGAACAACAAGCATCTAGCAATTTTACTCTTAAGCAATTTTTTGAAAAACTTGT
Source organism: Volucella inflata (assembly GCA_928272305.1). NCBI lineage: Eukaryota > Metazoa > Arthropoda > Insecta > Diptera > Syrphidae > Volucella > Volucella inflata. The sequence goes on along the minus strand of OV743718.1, from coordinate 36,425,419 downwards.
AACAGAAGCCCTGATATCAGTTTTTCCAGAAATATCTAAATTTTGTAAACTGGTACTTACTTTTCCTTTGACAACATCATCAGTTGAAAGATCTTTTTCGGCACTTAACAGAATTAAAACATATTCAAGAACAACAATAGGGCAAAATAGACTGACGGATCTTTCAATGCTTACCATTGAAAAAAACTTCTGAAAAACAGTTGGAAGGTTCCTTCTACGAAAATATCATTAAAATATTTTTTGAACAAATCTAAAAGGTTGGACTTAGAATTTATGTAATATTTAAGTGTACATAGTATATTATTTACAAAAAAAATTTGTTCTTGTAAAAACATTTTCTTAGTTCCACTGTTGTAAGCCTAGATTTAATATCGAGAGACATACATAGTTAAATAAGTAAGTTAGTACATAATATAGTTAAGTCAGTTAAGATTTAAGCATTTTTCCTCTAACTTTAAGAAATCACGAATTACATAACAAAAATACATTAAAAACAAATAACTTAAGAAAAATATTAAATTTTTATTCACACGTCGCCACTGGCTGTATGCTCTCAACATAGTCATTTGCAGCAGTTTTGAATACGTTGAATTTTGAAATTCATTCTTAATTTTTATCAGTTGAACAGAAGTTTGGGCTATCACCAAGGTTAGATGGCCTATTCCGCCTGATGGCGGGAGGTTGGACTTCTTCGCCACTACAGTCGGAAGAAAGAGTTTAGCTGCATATGCTTGCCGCCATTTTTCATCATCACCAGCAATTTTTTGATGGAAGTCAGGTGAAACATAGCACATAAGTTGAGGCGTCTCTGTTCAAAATAAAGTCGAGTCCAGTATTTCATATATTTCAACTCAGACGCTTGGTCTAATTGTCTTAACCTAGTTCAAAGTTAACTTCAGCTGCATCATTTTTTCATTTCCATTAACACTCATAGAAACATATTATAAGTAGTAAAAAAATAAAACCGCACTACAATAAAAAGAAGAAAAAATTGGTAGTGTGGAAAGTCAAAATCATTTATGATTCCGTTGCATTCACGTTCTAATTTTGATAAGGTAACGTAAATTAGTTATAACAAGTAGTTTATACTCACTTAACGCAAAGATTCAAGCAAGTTCTCTCTAATATAATCAAGGTAACAAAAAATTACAATCTTTTATATATTTGGGTAATAATAAAAATTGAAAAAATCAAATAAAAGCTTCGGAAGTATGTTAACATAAATGTAGAAGAACATAAATCACACTTAAGAATAAAATATTTGCTGAGTACTGTACTAAATTATTCACATTTTTTCTATGTGCCATAAATTTAGATATAAGTACAAGCATATCAATATCCAACTGGCAGACATGTTTGCTCTCCTTTATAGGGGCATCTTTGATACTATCCCAGTGAAGTGCTTCGCCATAAAAAATAACGTGAGCACACGTTCAACTATGCGGTGTATTAAACACACTTACGTTATTGCGATTGCATTGTGCAAAGATATCTAATACTAGGTATGCTAACGGCAGAGTTAGTGCCATTTTCGCGAGAATTTCGCAATTTAAGTTTTGAAACAGGTTTAGGTGCAAACGATATTTCGAGGGCTGGTTTTGCCGCATTAAAGCATCATGAATCTTAGAATGTTTGCAGTTGTGGTCAATCGATTTTCAATCAGCATGATTTATTTTATTTGGAATCATTCATTGTTATTATAAGGAATAAAATTTTACAAAATATGAAGAAAACTTAAATACTCGTAAAACTAGATATTTTATGAAAAGAAACCTATAAACTAGATAATTTGACATTGCCTCACGCATAAGGAGAAAACACTTATTAGCAGTAGTTAGTGGTAGGCACAATACACCTCCCCCAAAATTGGCTTAAAGAAATCTTTTTTATTTTTAAGCAGAAGCAAATACAGTGACATATGTGTACTAGTTCATTACATATGAAATGGCCGTTTTGAAACATTAAACCCTTGTGACTTTCAAGAATATTAACTTAAATAAAAATATAAATCAAAATAGAAATATAATCCGTTGGAGGAATGTCCGGAGAATAATGTGAGAGGGGAATAGGTAAGAGTTTCGTACTGATACATTAGTTTTTTTTATCACACCCGGCCTTGAATTATCATCGACCAGTATAGTAACTTGCTGCTATCCAAAGTATAGTGATTAATTCTTAATTTATCATGCATAGGCATTCTCAGATTTTAGGAAAGTACACATAATTAATGACGTCGTTGAATTGTGTTCTGGTACTTTATAAATGCCGGGTCACTACACAGATCGACAACGATTATCATTACACTTAACATTTCTATGAAAAATTGCAACCCTTTCGTTTTGACCAAGGAGACAAGAACAAAGTCAAATTCCCCTGGAACATGTTTGTTTGGCTTTTTCAATTAAAATTAATCCAAAATACATTTAAGTACTCGTAAATCAGACTATTCTAGTTGATCGTGTCAAATGTACACTTTTCTGTTTTTGGCACAAAATCTGTAAGAATATGCAAAATATAACACTTTACATGCAATTACAAATTTGCGTATTTTAAGTTCGATTTCAATTAACTTTGATATTTACTTTCGCAACATTTAAACTAGCCGAAATACTCTTAGTTGTGACTAATCACGCAAAGAATTTCCCTAAAAACTTGTAGTATTCTTCAATGTTTTCTGATATTCCATATCCTATAAGAATTTAGGACAAGTTAATCCGAAAATGTTAGAAGAACAGAACGTTTTTATAATTATCGTGAATACCTGTCTGGAAGACTTAATTTCACGGGATGCCAATTCATGCATGGGGGCAAGGATACGCCTTGCCAACGCTTACCTACATTAAAATAATACCAATGCGAAACTGTGTTGAGGACACAGCTCCACCCTTGGTATGAGTCGAGGCCTACATAAAACCACTTACTGATCTTAGGGTCTCAGTACCCAGCTCTTATAGCCACTCCACTCCGGGTACGATCCCTAGGCCACCCTCCCTGCGTCGTAGGTTTAAACCACAGTCACCGTGACGCTCCCACAGGGAGGCCTACTTCAACAAGTTAGGCCCGGACAGGAAGTCCGGGGAGCTCCTTACTCCCACGGTACCGTGTTTTAAGTCCTGGTATAGATTATCGGTGGTCTTGCCACTCCACAATACCTATGACGGGCAGCTTGTATCTGAACAAATCATAGCAACCATCAGTGGCGAAAGGTCTGATGATGTTTATGTAAAGTTCAGTTTTGCTCTACCCCCGCTTTTAATTAGACAACGTCATTGATGGAAGAAGCCTTGAAAATTGAGCGGGGGCACTGGTAGAGGAACAGATTTAAGCTAAAAAGCTTGAGCTTGAAAAGTTTTGGTAAAAGTAAGAAAAGTAAAACGTGGCAAGTGGATTAATGTTCCCTTTCCGCTGAGCAAGAAAGAATAGATTACAGCTAAAAAAGTTAAATAGCAAAAGCGATCAATTACTAATTTAACACATAAAGCTCAATATATTTGTTTTAACTGTCTAATTTTTTAATTTACAGCAAAGACGGGTATACTCGATGAAATGTTACTCTGTTTCTTATGCTGTAAAATTAACTAATCATGAAAAAAAGTGAAATATTACCTATTCGAACATCGGCGTATAACATTTGATTGTGCTTTTAAACTTGGTAAAAAGTCAGAAAAAAGTTTTCCAAGCAATTTTGCTAAAGTTGGGAAACCAAGTTGAGTTCAAAATTGTTTAATAGTTTTTGCGATATATTTCAATGAAATATCAAAGTGTTTTAAAATTCGGTTAGACTTTTTATACTTATATCAGATAACAGTTCATACAAATAATATCCAGAAGATGAAGAAAAATGTTCCTATAATCTTATTTCAGCCTTTTCCTTGACGCATAATATGCAAAATAACAATTATTTAAGGAGTATTCTTAAATGTGTATTTCTTAAAAATTCAGTTGCTTAGCTTTAATCGATAGAATACGAATGTATTGTAATTATTTATATTTTTATGACGAGAATACTCAACAATATGCTATAAATTGTCGTTTCGTCATGAGGAATATACTTGACATACATAGTTAAAGGGCTTATACGTTATCAGTGTACGAAGTTCTGCTAGTTTTGGAATATTAGTCCTTGATTTGTGTGGAAGATTGTAAGATTTTAAAAGATTGTAAGAAAATAAAATTAAATTGTCTTGCCAAACGTGGATTAAGGCTTAGAAATAAGTATCCTTTAGACTGATGGCTCAGTGATTCATTGATGAATCATCTTATATTTATAAAGCAAGCAATTCTTGTTCTATTAAAGAAAAAAATAATAATTAAATTTTGTCTGTGCGATCAACTGCATTCGTGGCACTAACTTGTGAATATTTCTTCTAAAACTTAAAAGAGTCTTTTATTTTAAAAATTTGTATTTGTGTAAGTTTTTACTACATAACTTTCAAAGTCATCAACGGACTTGGGTGAAAGTTGATTGGCATGATTCAGCATGAAGACGTATCACCTAACGAAAAGTTAAATCGATTTAATTTGCGAGTTACACTACACATCGACGCAGTTATATCCTTAAAAACTTTCCTAAACATTAAAGAGAATTAAAAGGAAATCGCATTCTTGTTTAGGGATAGCTACTAGCAGCTTCAAAATCAAAAATGTTTTTTGAACGCATTTACTTTTTGTAATCTTAACTGTTAACTAAACTTACAGTAGTAGAAATAAAAATATTCTATTTCCCGGTACCAAGTGAGGAAACATTCTAAATATTTGACAACTTTACTCGCGAAATAAATCTTAATTTGTTAAAAAAGAAAATTAAAATTCTAAAATTGCAGTTTTCCGTTAAAGTCTCTAGATCTTCATAAATTCCCTACCTTAAAACATTATTTGGTAAAAGCACAACGACATGCGTGTGCATTATATACAAAATAATACTCAAACAAGCTTACTTTTACTCGAACCAGACAACATTAGTGCACAAAAGTGAACACTTGTGAATTTCTCTACATGATTTATGATAGCCAAGTCAGGACTAGCATTGTTTGGTTTCACTCTTTGTTTTACTTATGTTAGTATGTATAGATGTATGTAAGCACAAGGAAGCTTTTGAACATACTCGTATCTTTATGTAATCTATTTTGTATGCGGTTCGAAATCATTTATTATCATATTATGACTCTGATGTTCGATTTGATCATTCTATGAATTCAGGTGCATACTTACGAGTATAACGAGGTATTTGTTAATTTTTGGATGCGCTGACAATACACTGGTACAAACGCATTCAGTTAATATCGGTTTTCGGATACACAGCTGCCATTTTTTAATTTATGTAATATATGTTATATAGTATCAAAATTATTATGACGATATCCAAGGGATTATATTTAAAGTTAAATAAAAAGAAGATTATGTTTCCGTTAATATATTGTACATGCATACATACGAGTATTTAAATAATTAGTTGGAAGAAGGTGAAATTATTTGTAGGAATTTGTAAATTTGTAATTTTATTTTTTAAACTGGTATGTATTATAGTTATACAAAATTCATTCCAGTTGCCAAAACTGAAACTGAAAATCACCAGTATTACGTATTAAATTATGTAGTGATTAGTTTAAGGCTATTTATTAGTCATTATCAATCTAAGTTATTAAGTTATTTAATAGTTATTGCAAGAAGTTATAAACGTTCAAATTTTATTTCTCATGCTTCAGCTTTATAATCATGAAATAAGAATATACCTACCAATCCACACTTTTTTTTGCTAATAAGAGACCATAAAGGACTTTCTCTGTTGGCCAACCTCAAGAAGACTTCAAAGAAGATTGCAATTCAATTTTTTGGCATTTTTAAATCTTTTTCTTGTTTATGTTGTGCTTTATTAAGCTATGCTTAGGTGTAACTTATATTATTTAAGGAGCAAAAATGCATAAATAAAATATCTAGTGTTCATTTAAGTCATACGACATTAATTTGTTAACCTCTTAATGATTACATTTGCTTTTGCCTTGTAGTCCTCTTGTAGTTGATTTTCACTACTGTTGATGTTTGCAGCTTTATACTAGAAAGACTAACTCAAATCACTTTTTAGCATTTTTTTTACATTAAAGTTATTTCCCTGATTGTTTACATCGTATGCGTTTGTTCAAGTTCTTAAATACTGTAAACACTTTCATACTGCATTCCCCCCATGAGTCTTATAATTACAATTGAATAAATTGAATGAAATACTTTTTTTCTTACATTTGTTTTATAGGTTACTCTTTACTGTGATTAAACGATTGTTATTACACCAAAAAGGTGAAAACAATTCATGTCATATGATTTATCTAATGCTATGTCGAACTTTGAATTAGAGAATAAAAGGTCCCGTTTCACGTATGCTGGCAATAACGTTGTAGTCCATACATAGACTGAAGCGATTGCTACACTTTAAAGGTAGGTACAATACCCAGTAATGACACTGTATGTATACCAAGTAACTTTTACCTAGTGAATTAGTCTTTGAGGATACCTCGTTCATTATGTGAAATGAAGTGTCAATGAACGGACGTGCATCTTGACTTCTCCGGCAAAACATCCATTCCTAGTAATCCTAAAACATAAAAACTCTAACAAAGTGTGCGGCTAAAACATCGTGCTGTAGTGAAGTGGTTGAAGTTGTTTGGGTACCATAATTAAACCTTAAATCTTAAACTTTATATTTTTCTACGAGATGATCTACATAGCACAGAAAATATCTACAATTGAACAAACTTGGTTTTCATACGCCGAGAAGTTAGATCAGTCTCTTAATGAGCTGAAACTGCGGGTGGAAGAACTCGAGAAAGAACTTGAAAAAGAAAAGCACTCTTCTTACTCGCAATTAACACAATCAACAAATCTACATAAGGATCTAGCTGATCTGAAGAAAACCTGTGATGCACTGGAGAGAAAAGAGCTTACAGCTGATGCCATTCTCTTCGGAGTTCCGCAACTGGCCGAAGAGAACTTAAAATCAATATTTCACCATCTCTGCTGCACAGTCAATCATAAGCCACCAACATTGGAAGCTGTATTTCGCGCAAGACAACGTGATAATACCAATGATCCCCCAATAGTACTAAAATTTCACTCCTCTCAGGATAGAGATCCTGTATTAAAGGCGATAGCAGATTATCGGATGAAAGAAGGCAGGCAGCTCTACCTTAGTGACGTCGGTCTTGATCTGGAGCCAAATATGAATGCGTTCATCTATTTAAACGAGAGTCTTACGAAGAGGAATCGCTCTCTCCTCCATCAAGCCATTCGACTGAAACACCGCAAAAAGCTTTTCTCCGTCTCCACTAGATATGGTTCTGTTATTGTAAGAGAGTACAAACATGGAAAAAATATGACAATCGACGATGAAGAGACCCTGAATGCTATTGCCAGAAGATGCCAAGAAACAACAATCGTATATGATGAGTCATCAACTGCAGCAGCACCAACATAAATCTTTCTTTAAACAAAGTTTTCTCTCTTTATTATACTTTCTTTCGTACTTAAATTCTTTGTCTTATATCTTTCTTCTTTCCAATTTCCAACAATTTCCCTATATGTTGTCCGTAAATATACTGAGCTTTACATTATTTAAATCTGTTACTGTTAAATTATCTAGTCTGTTAGCCCTATGCTTTTGCAAATGTGCTGTGTTGTTTGTCGCCTATGTAGGCATTATTGTTTTTATTTTTTTATGTGACTTGAAATCAGCAACATGTCCAAATGAACTCATGGGGTAATTCCAAAGTTTCACAAACTCTAATTAATATTCTTTGTAAACATAAGAAGGGCTTTAATATTTGCCATCTGAATGCTCAAAGCATTAAAAACAAAATTGATGATCTGCGATTTATGTTCAATGATAGCATGGTTGATGTTCTTTGTTTTTAAGAAACATGGCTAAAGAAAGGAATGCGTTCCAAAATGTTCACTATAAATAATATGCGTCTTGTTCCGGCGGACAGATGCCGGAAGGGTGGTGGGGGTGTCGCTATTTATATCAAAAAATGTTACAAATTTCGCTTTATGAAGAAATCAGAACCAAACGAATTGGTAGAATATATTTTTATTGAGTTAACAGGTGATGGTGGTAACTTACTGGTGGGTTGTGTCTATATGGCACCTGATATAGCGAACTATGGGCATGTTAGTAATGTACTAGAAGAGCTTTCCCCTCTATACTCCAAGATCGTGATTTGTGGTGACTGAAATTTCAATTTTCTTAGTAGCGGAAATAATACAAAAATAGTCGAAATTGAGTCACTCATCCTGTCTTTTGCAAGTTACACCCAATTAACATATTTTGAACCCAATAAGCTGCCTTCTTTAGTAGACGTTGCATTGGTATCCCACCCAAACCTAATTATGCACTATGATCAGGTTCTAGTACATGCGTTCTCACATCACGATATGCTCTTTTTAATAATAAATGCAATTCCTTTAATAGCGAATGAAGTAATTCTAAGTACTACCAACATATGGACATTAATCTGGAGTCGCTCTTCAATGAAAGCCAGAGCTTGAATTGGTGGCCTATATATAGCACAAATAATACGAATTCGCAAATTACATTCTTTAATGATAAAGTACAATATCTCTTTAACAATTATGTTCCATTTAAAATACGAAAAAATGTAAGTAACAGTTTACCATGGTTTACGCAAGAAGTGCGTAATCTTATCAAAACTCGTAATCTATTGTACTCCAGGTGGAGACGATATAGATGCACTGCCATTCTTAGAGAATTTAAAGCCGCTCACAATGCAGTAGCAGTTCTTATCCGTAGGAATAAAAAGACTTATTATAAAAACAAATTTAGTTCTGCCAATTCAAGTTCTGCTTTCTGGAGAAAAGTCCGTCAAATTGGACTTTCATCCGAGAAGGCTTCAATGCCAAACGATTTTGATATAGAAGAGCTTAATGAGAAATTTATATCCATCTCCGGAGCATGCAGTCCTCTGAATCCTCTCCTATACAATCACAATCACGAAGGAACTTTTTCTCTCTCCCGAGTTGACGAAACAAGTGTTGGAAATGCCATTCTAGGTATAAGATCTAACGCAATAGGGACCGATAACATTGATGGAATACATTCATACATAATTCTAAATACAATTATAGCCACCTCCGTTTTTCCTGAAAATTGGAAAATTGCAAAGGTTCTGCCTAAACCTAAAACCTCGCCATCCCAGCAAACCCAGGAATACCGGCCTATTGCTATTCTCTCTTTTGTAAGCAAAGTTTTTGAAACAATAATAAGTCATCAAATCAAAACTCATTTAAATGAAAAAAAACTTATTACTAAATATCAGTCGGGCTTCCGGTCTAAGCTTAACTGCATCACAGCACTGTTAAAAGTATGTGATGACCTACGTACCGGATTGGATAAAAACTTTTTGGGATTTATAGTATTCCTAGATTTTTCAAAGGCATTCGATTGTGTAAATCACAAAATACTTGTAAAAAAGCTTCATACTCAATTTTTTTCGAAAGCTCCTTATGCAAACTTGTCGATTCATATCTTTTTAATCGCTCACAATATGTATTCCACAAAAATAAATATTCTCCTAGCCGTCTTGTTCCTTCAGGTATTCCTCAGGGATCTGCATTTGGTCCGCTTTTATTTACGTGCTTTATAAATGATATCTCCAAATCTATCACAACCTGTGAACATCACATTTACGCTGACGACGTACAAATATACTCTTTGTTTCCGAAATCAGAAAAAACCCTAGCCACAATTAGGATGAATAGAGAACTGAATAAAATTTACGAATGGTCTTTAGTAAATCATCTTAATCTCAACCCTACTAAAACTAAAGCTATGGTCATAAGTGTATGCAGAACTATCGAAGTCCTCCCCCGATTGTGTCTAAATCTTAGCCCAATCGAATATGTAGATAGCGTTAAAAATCTCGGAGTTTATTTTAGCGAGAACGTCAAATGGGATGTTCATATTGTGGTATATATGTGATTAAATCAATTATCCAGTGTTGCATAACTTTAGGATCATACAAACTCTCCACGTTGGAGAGTTCAGTTATTGCCCCAGTTTCAAACCAGAAGTTACCAGAAAGAACTAGAACCCGACAAATGAGATATAAATACAGGATGAGAAACTGCGGACGATAAGTTGATTTTTGGAAAGCGATAAAAAAGGAGCTAAGTCTTAATAAGTGAAAGATAAGAGATTTGAATTTTGAAATGGTAGTGAAATTGTTTGTGAATTAATTGAAATAATAAATAGAGTGTTTTGAAACAGAATAACGTTTTATCATTTCGAACCCTAGTCGAAATATTACATAGGTGTCAGAAGTGGGATAAAACTTATTCTGAGTGCTGTGAGAAAAAAAATAAATAAATAAATGCCACTACATTGCTGGAGTTAAGTATACCCCAGCTGAAAATTGAGCTAGAGAAGCGGAATCTCTCCGCAGCTGGAGGGAAAAGTGATTTGATTCTTCGGCTACAAGAAGCGATCGAAAAAGATGGAAAAGATCCAAAATCCATTTTGTTCGACGTAGAAGAAGAACATGTGAGCACAGGAGTTGGCATGGCCCTTATGATAGAATTACTCCTTGGATTGAATTCTAAATTTGAAGAACAGAAGAATTCTTTAGAAGAACGAAGGAAAAGTATGGATTCTAAGTTTGAAGAACAGAAGAATTCCGCAGAAGGACAAAGGAGAAGTATGGATTCTAAGTTTGAAAAACAGAAGAATTCCATTGTCGCAGAAAGACACTGTTGAAGAGTTCAAGAATTCTCTAGAAGCGAAATTCGAAATAATCGATCAAAAATTAAATATACACGAGGTAAAACTCGCAAAGGTTGGAACCGAATTCCAGGAACAGCTCGTGAAAGTCAAGGAACAGTTCGGGAAGGTTGAAAACAATATTGAGAATCTTGCCAAAGAACTAGAGAGAATGAAGAAACAGAAGGCCCGAGAAATTTCTACAGACTGCCCTAGAAGGAAAGAGATGCAACCGCCTGTTTTCGATGGCCAAACATCGTGGCCAATATATAGAAGACAATTTGAAGCAGCTGCCATGACCAACAACTGTGACGACGGAGAAAAGTCGATTGCGCTCACGCTGGCACTGAGAGGAACAGCTGCGGAATTGCTGCAAACTATCTCTGAAGATAAACAACTTAACTACGACGCTTTGGTTAAAGCCATAGAAATGCGCTTCGGAGATGACCATATGGAGCAAGTATACAGAGTCCAACTGCGCAGCAGAGTCCAGAAGAGGGGAGAAACACTTCAGCAGTTGCAGGCCGATATCGAACGGTTGGCGCATTTATCCTATCCTAATGCCGGTGAAGACCTTATCAACGAAATGGCTATAGAGGCGTTTACCCAAGCGATTGAAGATAGGCAGTTGCAAATGGCTGTAAGAATGGCTAGAAAACGAACCCTCCCTGAGGCTCTAGCATTTGCCCTGACGATGAAAGCTGCCGACCAAGCATCTCAAAGAATCCACCGCGTGAGAGAAGTGACAGCCGTGGAATGCTCCTGCCAACGAGCAGACGTCGTGGAGCGGAACAGTGTGCGTGGAGGACAAGTCCGTTGTTGGAATTGCAACAAACTAAGACATTTGCAGCGTCAGTGCTGGGCTCCACTTAAAGAACGCAGTTGTCCTCAGTGCGCTGCTGGGAAGCGTAACAAAGAAGCATGTAGCAGGGAAAACATCTATACTGCAAGCAGCGTATCATCAAGTCAACAGGCGGGAATACGAGTGCGGACCAACTTCGAGGGACTGAAATTGACGTCCCCAAGATCAAAATCCAAGTCTCCCAAACAAAACGAAGTAACAAGAGTCTTACAGTGGAAGCCCACATTGGCCAGAATAAATGCGTAGCCACCATTGACACCGGTGCCACCGCTTCCACTATAAGAAGGGATTTCGCTCATGATTCATGGCTGCACAATACCAGTAGCATCAAACTAAAGCAAGGACAATCGATCGGAGCGTGCATACCGATAACTGCTGTCACCAAGTTGTCGAAGGAGAATGCTGCTATATCTTTGCCATCAAGTAGCACAGCCGAGCTGAAAAGAACTACACTCAGGCAAACCGAGCTGAACCAGGAACAACGAACGATGGCAGAGGAACTAATCAACGAATTTGCAGACGTATTTGCCTCGCAGGATGACGAATATGGCAGCACACACTTGGTACAACACCGAATAGACACTGGAGATGCAAGACCCATACGTCAACCTCCTAGGCGTTTACCATTAGCTAAGCAGACGGAAGTTACAGAAATGGTTTCGACTATGGAAAATCAAGGGTAAATTGAAGGCTCTAAGATTCCGTGGGCATCACCCATTGTACTGGTCAAGAAGAAGGAAGGCACTAATAGATTCTGCGTGGATTAGCTACCCCTTGCCAAGGATTGACGACACACTGGACACACTGTCAGGAGCGCAATGGTTCTTCACACTTGATCTGAAGAGTGGCTGCTGGCAAGTACAGATCCATCCGAAGGACCGTGAGAAGACAGCCTTCACCGCAGGAAACGGGCTTTGGCAATTCACAGTAATGCCATTCGGATTATGCAATGCTCCGGCAACCTTTGAGCATCTAATGGAACGTGTTTTGCTCGGACTAACATGGAAAACCTGTTTGGTCTACCTGGATGATGTCATCGTGGTCGGCAAAACTTTTCAAGAACATCGAGATAACTTAAAGGAAGTGTTCCAAAGACTACGAAGTGCACAGCTAAAGCTAAACCCGAAGAAGTGTCATCTCTTTAGGCCAGATGTCAAATACTTGGGACACATCATCTCATTCGAAGGGGTAAGGACAGACACAAAACAGATCGAAGCGGTGAAAAATTGGCCAGTACCAAGAGACAAACACCAACTGAGAAGCTTCCTGGGACTCGCTACCTACTACAGGCGGTTTGTGAAGAATTTTGCTGGGATCGCAAACAGTTTGCATCAACTAACAGAAAGGGGAAAACAATTCAGATGGTCAAGTGAATGCGAAAGAAGCTTCAAAACTCTCAAACAACAACAATGTGAGGCCCCTGTACTAGCGTACCCTACTACAGGAAAAACATTTATTGTGGATGCAGATGCCAGTAACGTCGGAATTGGAGCTGTCCTTTCGCAGATGCATGACGGGCAAGAGAAAGTTGTTTCCTACTTTAGTAAGGTGCACTCTAAGCCGGAAAGGAACTACTGTGCTACCAGGGGGGAACTTCTTGCTTTGGTCTTGGCAACAAAGCATTTCCATAAGTACCTGTACGGACGAAAATTCATTCTTCGCACAGGCCATGCTCTCTGAAGTGGTTGCTGCAATTTAAAAATCCTGAAGGACAAGTCGCAAAGTGGATTGAACGACTCCAGATGTACGACTACGAGATACAGCATCGAAAGGGAAGCCTTCACTCTAATGCGGATGCTCTGTCCCGGCGACCTTGCAAATCTGATTGCAAACATTGCGCACGACAAGAAGAAAAAGATGCGGTATCCACTCAACGACTAAGAGCTGAGCCCACTGACGGTTGGAATGAAAGTGAAATGCGAAACGCCCAAAAAGAGGATCCGGATATCGAGCCAATACTCGCCTGGAAAGAACACGAAGAAAAACCAGATTGGCAGGAAATATCCAGTAGAAGTCCCGAACTAAAGGCATACTGGGCACAGTGGGACTCGCTTCATGTTCAAGATGGTGTTTTAAGGCGAAGGTGGGAAAGCTCGGATGGAAAGACGTTTGTGATGCAGCTCGTTGTACCAAGGTGAAGTGACGTGCTAAGGGAACTGCACGATGGAATATCCGGAGGTCACCTGGGAGTGAATAAGACGTTAGAAAAGGTGCGAGAACGTTTTTATTGGGTGCATGCCAAGGACGATGTCGAAAATTGGTGCAGAAAGTGTGTCACCTGCGCCGCCAGTAAAGGCCCGAGGGTTAAAAATCACGGCAAAATGCAGCAATACAGCGTTGGAGCGCCATTCGAGAGAATCGCAGTTGACATTGCAGGACCGTTACCTGAAACCGAAAATGGAAATCGCTACATTCTTGTTGTTATGGACTACTTCAGTAAGTGGTCTGAAGCTTTTGCTATCCCTAACCAAGAAGCCAAAACCGTGATTGAGCAGATCGTTTATAACTGGGTGAGCAGATTCGGCGTACCGATGGAATTGCCCTCGGATCAAGGGCGTCACTTCGAGTCTAAGATTTTCCAAGGGGTGTACGAGCTACTGGGGATTAAAAAGACAAGAACAACACCGCTCCACCCACAATCGGACGGGATGGTAGAACGCTTCAACATAACCTTGAATGGAAACCTATCAAAGGTCGTTGGCGACAAGCAATGCGATTGGGATAGGAAAATTCCAATGTTTCTATTAGCCTATCGGAGTGCAGTACACAACACCACAGATCACACTCCATCGGAAATCCTTTTCGGTCGAACAGTCCGATTACATAGTGAATTGATGTTTGGATCACCGCCGTCTGAAGAGAACAGAAATGAAGACGACTATGTCGCAGACCTCAGACGGATTATTAGGGACGTGCACCAAAGAACCAGGGATAAGATCAAGGTAGCCAGTGACCGCATGAAGATTTTTTATTTTTTTATTTATTCAGGCATGAAAGTTTCTTAACAATTTGTATAAATTATCTGCGAAGCCTTAATGGCTTTTCTGCAGAAGGTTGTTTTTCAAAAATTTAAACTAAAATGAATTCATTTATTTTAAATTTAATCTTGTTAATTTAAAAGAAAATTTTTAATAATTTTTTTTTCTGTTTTTAAAATTTACAATATTTTTAAGATCAGCAGGTAATTCATTTAATATTGTGGGAACGCTATATATGAGCTGCCTTTTACCATAGTTGTTGTAGTTCAAGGGCACTTGTAACATACTCGTAGCACGTCTTCTGGTGTTAATGTCATGTTCGATTGGCCTTTGAAAGCGGATGTCACTATAGTATTCCAGTACCAAAGTCATCTTGAAGATATTTTGCACCTCAAGTACCTTAAATCTTCTTTCGTCAGGAACATTTCCGCAGTTTATTAACCTCAATGCAGAATTTTGGAGTTTTTGCAGCTTCTCGATGTGTGTTTCGGAGGCGTTACCCCAGGCCAGTATTCCATACCTTAATTTGGATTCAATCAAGGCGTAGTATACCAGCTCTAAAATTTGTGGTGCGAAGGAGTTTATTTGTGTACAAAATGAAAAGAATTGGACCCAATTTCGACCCTTGAGGAACTCCATATTGTACATGCTCCCTTTCACTATAAAGGTCCTTGATTTTTACACCAAAGGCCCTGGTGAATAGATAATCCCTTAGCCAGTCCGCCATCACTCCTCGTATACCCATCCGTTCAAGTGCTTCCAGTAGCTTTGCATGGTTTAGTGTATCAAATGCTTTACTAAAACCCATAAACATTACCAGAATATGATGACTTTTATTTATGGATTCATTGACGCAATTCGCAAACTCTCCAAGCAATTGTCCAGTACTTTTTTTGCTTCTTGAAACCGTACTGACTTTGGTGGATAAGGGAGTGGTTCTCAATAAAGCTAATTAGTCTACTTCTAATTACATCTTCTAGACACTTTTCCATGACTGGCAGTATCGATATCGGTCTATAATTGGCGATTTCACTTTTAACACCTCCTTTGTAAATAGGTCTAACCACAGCAGTTTTCAGTTTTTTCGGAATTTTGAGACGAGGTATGATGTCAAGGCGACCACAACGGGATTCCAGGAAGGAGATCTAGTGTGGCTATATAACTCTCATAGACGGAAAGGCGTATCAGTAAGACTGGGTAAAACGCATCAACGATGTTGTCGATCGCATTCAACGAGGAAGAGGCAAGATGAAAGTGGTTCATGTGGATCGAATACATCGCTATATTGGGCAGAATGTCGAAGAGTTTGTTCGGGACGAACAAGTTTAAGAGGGGGATATTGTGGTATATATGTGATTAAATCAAGTATCCAGCGTTGCATAACTTTAGGATCATACAAACTCTCCACTTTGGAGAGTTCAGTTATTACCCCAGTTTCAAACCAGAAGTTACCATTATAAATGCTTGTTCACATTATAAAAGATGTTACTCGTATATTATCTTAAGTGAACGAAGAATTTAATAAATGCTAAATACAAATACAAATACAAACCGAGGAATATGTATTTGTAAGTTGAAATTGATGTTATGCTATTAGAGTATTTCATAACAATTTTTAAAAACAATATATTTGGCAATCCAAAATTTATGTAAGAAACGTCGAAAATTTTGACCCAAAATTGAGTGAGAGGAATAAGGTTTTTAAGCTGGAAACAATAAGCTCAGCTTCATCCGTGAGCGGTACAGGAGAATTAATGCGTAACGTTGTATGTAATTATCGGCATTAAATATATCAGCAAATTATAAAAGACGGAGAGTGAACAGCCATCATCATAATAGAAATGGCTTTCAAAAGTAAAGGGGATCAGGTAACAGCGTTATGTAATATACTTTGTGGAATAATAATACGAAGGCATGGGTCTTCAAGTTGTTCATGACTATTATGTTGTTATGGTATGAACTTTTTTACAGAATATGTAACTTTCATCCTGCTTTATGTCTGGCGGTGACGACATTCTTCTTATTAATAAGCAGATATATAATATAAGCAATACGATATTAGGTATGAAGGCAAACAACTCTGATTGTGAGTCGTCGTGACAAAATCACTTACGAGTGATGTCTTTCTTAAGGTTTATAATATAAGATGATTTATGAAAAGTGTAGTAGATACAAGGTACATGTATCAGTGACCTAGTCATTTTCATTAGAGGTAGAGAAGCAAACAAAACCACTGCACGTAGCAAAATGCCCTTAACATAGTCCTATACTGGTGTTACAGGGAGAACTTTCTATAAATCCAAACAAGGATGTCATAGTTCCCTTCACTAAAAGAAGAAACTTAAAACCAGGTTTAGTTTCACTAAACGACAACGATGGTGTAGTAAAACCGAGCAAAAGACTGCCATGGCCCATGATAAAGCACAAAAGAGTACAGCGTCTTGCATGTCTGGGAATTTCCGGAGCCTTTTGGACATGTCCCACTGCTACTTTACTCGAAGAAGCAATAAAAGGACTAACCCCCACATAGTTATTTATCAGCAAAGTGGCTTTACGCAGCTCAGCAAATATGGTACAAACTAAAAATTTAATTCTTTGCGACCAATCGGACTCAAAGATCCTGCACTCTGAAATACCAGAACTTGACATCATTTGCGCGGTAACAGACCGTCCTGAAAAGACATTATGCTTCGACAAAGGATTCCCCTCGGAGATTCCCAAAGAAGCATGAGTCAGAAACATAAATGAACTAACATAGATGGCAAACTTTCCAGATATCGGCCGTTCCAAAAACCGGTTTCTTCTGAGGGCCCCTATCCGTGTGAAACCTGTCCGTGAATACGTGTGAACGTCAAAATTTAAGTTACGTCATCCATAAGAAAATGACGAGGTGAATTATTGTTTTGACATTTCTAATGTCTACATCATTAATTTCGTGTAAGTTTGAAACAAATTTTAATGTTGGACAATAAATTGCTTTTTTATATTTTTCAGGACAACAAAAAAGGGAATCTGAAGACATCTACAACAAGAAGGTACAATATTCTACAAAATACTGCTGCCACCAACGGATTGTTTTTTTTATGGATGTGGCAAAAGCAGTTGGAATAGTTTGTTTACATTTCCTTTTCAGTAAGCAAAACTATTTTCATTTGAAACTATTTAATCAAATTTCTTATTTTGCACAATAATCTTACTATTCAACATCTTAGCAAATGCTTTAGAAGAGTGGAAACAACCCTAACTAACTAAAGACATGTGAGTAAAATGCAATTGTTTCGATTCAACATTTGCAGTTCCAACATCTTGGTGAATCCGTCTGAAGAGTGAAAATCAAGTGGAATCAAACAAAAACCATGTGAGTAAAATTTAATTGTTTCGATATAGACGTGAATTTAATGCTTTTTTTCGCAAATTCAACATTTGTAGTTCGAACATCTTGGCGAATCCGTCTTAAGAGTGGAGACATCGGAATCAAACAAAAGATATGTGAGTAAAATGAAATTGTTTCAGTTTAGCTGTGAATTGTCAGTCGTTCATAGACCTCCGTGGAGTTTAGACGTGTTCGGCTTTGGTTTGAGTAGTATTCAATACAAACAAAAAACTATACAAACAACATCTAACATATTGTTCACAAGGCTCCAATTAGCCGAAGTGATAGAGTGCGCGATTGACAAGCCAAGGTTGTGGGTTCGAATCCGGGCCCCAGCTAGTGTTCTTTTTTTTTTTTTTTTTTTTTTTTGTTGTGCATTTTTAAAATAAAATAATTAAAAGTGAGTAAACAACATCACGTGATGTATTGTGGAAAGCGGTCCGCTAGGCCTATAGCGGGATCGGCTGAAAAATCAGGCGAGGCATCGAGTGGTTCTAGCCAAACAGCAGCATTGGCAGAACCAAAGACGAAGAGAAGGAGAAAGCTTAGGCCAAATTCTAAGTTGGTACAACGTCCCTCGCTTCCAAATTCTGCTGAAACGTTGCCTGATGGAGGGAGGGAATCATCAACGGCAGCAAATATATGTCCCGGGCAAGTTACAAAAGACTACCCATGTGTCTCAGATGATGGTGAAAGTCCCAATCTAAGAGATAACAGCTTCGCTTCTTTGGCGTCATCCGAATCTGAAGATGAAGACGGGGAAATAGAGGCTATAAATAGTAGCATCAAAGTGCTGGAACAAAAAATATTTGCCATTAAAGAAAGGCAAATGGTAAGAAGGAAGAGGGAAAGCCAAGAGCAATCCTAACAGCAACAGCACACGCAGTTAGCTCAAAAGCAGGCCCAACAACAACACCAAACAAATACAATTACACAAGTTCTTAAACAACACCAACAAAAACTTAAGAACCACCTGCAAAAACAACAAGAGCAGCCACAACAACGGCTACAGCAAAAGCAGCAACAGCCACAACAAAAACAGCAGCAGCAGAAACAACAACTGCAGCAAAAAAAGCAGCAGCAGCAGAAACAGCGGCAGCAGCAAAAACAACAGCAGCAGCAGCAACAACAGCAGCAACAACAACAACAACAACATCATCAGCAGCAGCAGCAGAAGAAGAAGGAGAAGGTGCCCCCTATCAACACCTACAAACTTGAGGTAAATGCAACCAAGAACATGTGTAAGTTGGTCATTGGTAATAATTTTAACATTAAAAGATTGGGGAACGATCGCCATGCCATCCACTGTAATACAGTGGAGGGCTATGCGAAAGTGAAAGAGCTCCTAAAAGAAACGACGACGGAGCACTTCTCATTCACACCGAAGTGTGAAAAGCGGCAATCGATGCTGCTGAAGGGGTTGGAACCGTCTTCTGATCCTGAGGAGATCCTGGCACTGCTTAAAGAGAAGGAGTGCGAAGGACTCAAATTTGTGGGGGTAAAGCCATTTACCACAGCTAGAGCCAGACGGGAGAAACGGGGTCTGCCGTTCTTCCTGGTGCAGCTCAGTCCCGAAAGCCGTCTGGATAGTCTAAGGAGTATCAATGTCCTAGACTACCAGGTGGTTCACTGGGAAAAATTAAAAAGGAGCGAAGGCGTTATACAATGCATTCGCTGCCAGAGGTTCGGGCACGCCGCGTCGAATTGCCAAATGCAGCCTAGATGCGTGAAGTGCGCAAAGAACCACAGTTCCGAAGAGTGTGCTCTGGGTAGGGACGGAGCATCCGATAGGACGCAGCTCTCGTGCGTGTTATGTGGGAACGTGGGACACACCGCAAACTATCGGGGTTGTCCTAAGTTCGCCGACATTAAAAAAGCAAAACTGGCTCGGCAGCAGAAGGTGGAGGTCAAACGTTCACCTGTTAGGTTTCAAACACCAGCCGTCACGTCCCAAATTTCCTACGCCCAAATGGCGTCAGGTAGGGGGGCTACGGCACAGCAAGCGGCTGTTGCTTCTCCGGCGCCAATCCCGAGAACAACAGAAGCTGCACCTAACATGCTGGCCATCTTGCTCGCAATCCAAGGGCAGATGGCTCAGCTGCAACAGCAGGTGCAAGAACAGGCCAAGCGGGTGGACCAGATCTACGCACTGCTGCCGGGCCTAACGCAACACATGTCGTTATGGGTACGCACATGGTGGAGCAAACTTTGAAGGTCCTTGCGGTGAATGTTAATTCACTGATCAGGATCGAACGAAGAGCCGCGATGTTTAAATTGCTACAAGACCAAACTCCTGATGTGCTTTTCGCTAGCGAAACCAAGCTAACCGATAAGCACAAGCTGGAGTACAATAATTATATTGTTAGAAGAAGAAACCGGCCCAGATCCAAACGTGGAGGTGGTGTCGCGATCTTCATTAAAGAAGGTATAAAATTTCACAGAGTGTACAAGAGAGTGCTACGCAGGTTCCGGGTGTTGGAGGCAGTCGTCATTTACATCCCGCTCCGCAGTGGAAAGCGGCTGTACTTGGCCTCTGTTTATGCATCTGGGGCTTCACAATCCACCTTATTCATTACAGAGCTCGACACACTTTTTCGACTTCTGAGGCTGGAATCGGGGGAGAATTATTTTATAATCGGCGGGGACTTCAACGCTAGACACAGAGATTGGGGAAATAATTTGCCAAATACTAGAGGGAACCTACTACTCGATTGGTGGGGTCAGCACGATGCCATGTATAGACTCGGTCTTAAAGCGACGGATAACCCGTCGTTTCCCAGAGGCGGGTCTTATTTGGATCTATTACTGTACGACGAACGTATACGACTGACAGGTACGAATTTACAAACGCTTAACTGTCTGCGCACATTCGTGTATGACAGCGACCATTGCGGTTTTAGCACCGAAATAACAGTTCCCAACGAAATTGCGGAATTGGAGGAGTTTGTTCAAAGATACTCTTACAACTACAGTAAGACTCGATGGACACGCTTCTCCGCAACCTTGACAAGAGCACTCTCCTCGAACACGCTCCACCCACCGTCCAATAGGAATTTATCAAACGAGGAGATCGATAAGTACCTTAAACGAATGGACCAGACAATAAAACAAACTATGGACACTACAATAACGCGGTATAAACAAACGACTAACGAAGATCTGTTCCGCAATCCTACTATTGACGCACTGCACCGACAGAAAAGTAGACTTCTGACAAGACTGAAAAACTTATACAGACAGTTTACAGACACACAACACCCAGAGATTAGGACACTGAAGTCGTCGATTAAAAATATTCAAATGTTAATCAAAGAGAATTACAGAATTGCTGTAAGTTTGTATTGGAACAACAAGGTTCGGGCTGTAAACACCAGCAACCCGAATATGTTCCCGCAAATAAATAAACTATTTCGGAGAAAAAATCAAAATGACCTTCAGTGTCTTAAAATAGCCCGGACAACAGACAACGAACGGTTACTAACAATAGCAGGCATTATACAAATGAGGCCGCTGATGATGACGACTTCTTTGTGATCGAGGATCCACAGGAGAAGGTTGAGGCCATAGGGGCGACTTTCCAGGAAGTATACAAGGCCAATGATATCATTGGCCCTAATTATGACCTGGACAATCGCGTCTTGGTGCACAACTTCTATATTCGAAATGAAGTAGAGAACTGGCGAACCGAGGGCTCTGGTTTCACCCGGTTCAGCGATGAAAATATGGCAAATTATGTCATTGCCAGAGAAGGTGACCTACCCCCGTTCATTTCGAAGGAAGAACTCCATGAGATCTTCGACACAATCAGAAGTAAGAAATCAGTGGGGACCGATGGAATTCCGAACATCGTGCTTCGACATCTTCCTCTAGAAGCGGTGGACATTTATACCACCCTGTTTAACAATGCAATGAATAATGCACATTATCCAGCGCATTGGAAAACGGCGGTGGTTCAACCTATCCCCAAAAAGGGAAAGGATATATCCAATCCAGCGAATCTTCGGTCGATAAGTCTCCTTCCGAATATCAGTAGGGTGTTCGAAAAAGTAATCAATAGAGCTCTGACTAGGTGGGTTGAGGACAAACATATAGTTCCGGATAATCAATTCGGTTTTAAGGCAGGACATGCTATCTCACATGCCGCGTCTAAACTGGTGTCCGATATCCAATGGAATAAAGCCAAAAAACAGTGTACTGGTGCCTGCCTAGTTGACTTGGAGAAGGCTTTCGACACTGTATGGTTAGAAGGTCTTTTCTACAAGCTGGCTAGTCTGGGGATCAGTAAACCTCTCTTGTACATTCTTTATAATATGCTAACCAACAGACAGTTCATCGTGAAAAATGGTGATGTGACTTCTGTTGGAATATTTGAAATTAAAAACGGTCTTCAGCAAGGCGCGGTCAATTCGCCGATCCTATTCAACATTTATACAAGCGACTTGATAGGTTCACTTCCCCATACACTTGCGTACGCAGATGACTTGATAGCGTACAGAACAGGTCCAAAAATCGAGGTCATTAATACTCTCTTACAGCGTGACTTCGATAAGATAAGACGATTTTGCGATGACTGGAAGTTGAAAATCAACTTTCAGAAGTCGGAAACCATTCTCTTTAGGACGCCGTTGTCTGGAGCCTCTAGGGATACCAGAAAAAATTGGCGAAAGTTCTCGATCATTGGACAACACGGACAGCCTCTTGCCTGTCGAAACGTAGTTAGATACCTTGGGATTTGGCTAGATCAGTTTCTGTATTTTAACAAAAATGTAGATGCTGCTCTGGCCAGAGCTAAAGGCGCTTTTGCCCTCACAAAGAGACTGTTTTATAGCAGCCAACTCGATGCGAGGGTAAAGATAATCTGCTACATGGTATTTGGTATTTGGGTGTCCCGTGTGGTTCAATGTACGAACAAGCTTAATGGAAAAGATTCGGGTGTTTGAGAGGGCTTGCCTTAGGGCTTGTCTTCGCTTGTACAGAACACCAGAGTCGGAGTACAATTTTTTTTTATCCTAATGAGGTCCTTTACAACAGGGCGAACCTAATACGAGTAGACATCTTCGTAATTAAGCTGACTCGAAGGCACATTGCAACAGCAATGGCTTCAACGAATAACGAAATCAACGAAATACCTTTATCATGAGAGTGTGCGCTCTAACGGCTTCGTTCCACCGGAAGCATTACTCTACCTTGATCAAATAGGGTTGATCCAGGATAGATCAGCGATCCCGTTAATCTTCCATATCGCTCGGACAGCTGGGGACAGGCGACTCAACTACAACAGAGATGTCGCACACGGCAGGGTGGATCGTCTCAGGTTCAGTAGGGCGGTGGGGAATCGCGATAAGAGGGATGTCGTTCGGCAGCACCAGCATTTCTGGTGGTTGAATGATGGGGAAGATGTTTCGTCGTCGTTTCCGTCAATTACGGACCAGCCTCACTAATGAGGCAGAGCTGACCAATCTATTTGCTTTGTAAATAGCGATGGCCAGCTTACATAGGTTTAGGTTAGCATTTAAGTAATATATATATATATTAGTATATACGAAGGTATATACTAATGTATGTATATAATTGTGCATAATGTCTATATGTGTGTATGTACGTATTGTATGTAGGTTAGGTAGATTAAGGTTTATTTTAATTTAGATAATAAGTTTTTATAAGAATAAAAAAATATGTCCATACGCTAAGTTTTTTATAAAAAAAATTTTTTCTTAGCCTTAAGTTTAGAAAATAAGAAATCCTAAATAAAATGTAAATAAAGTCGAAAGACATAGATATAAGAATTTAGAGTAGCTTAGAGTGCCTGTGTAGGGCCAGTAAGTTAGTATAAGATTGTTTAGTAATTTTAAGCTAGCATTTAAGCATTTTTTGTTAGTATGTAAGGATTCATGATTAAGAAAATAAAATGCATTTAAAACTAAAACTAAGCTGTGAATTGAATGCCTTTTTTCTTAGAGATTCAACATTTGCAGTCTCAACATGCGATCCTGGCAAAAGGGTGGACAACAGAAAAGCTGGTAATTTACGGTTTGGAAACGTAGTATGTATATTTTGTTTTGTTTTATTTGATAAATAAAATATATTTATACTTTAAAAAAAATTGTGTCTATTTATTACTTTTGATAGGTAATGCATTTCCAAAACCACCCTTGAGGTATGCATAGTGGTTCGTTAACCGATTTTTTTTGGTTGGGTGTTCGGTTTCCCCAGGAGGCCTATTGCACCCATTCTACATTTTCACTTTCAGGTTCCCGGCAAAAAACCGCAAAAAAATGCAAAGAATTGTGTTGATCATCTAGCTTCTGTCAATGAGAAAAAATAATTAATAAATGCAAATATATTCACATCCCACGCAAGTGGAAAAAAAATTGTTTTACTTTTTAGTCCACCCAGGTGAAATGTTAAATATTTTGCCAAAAAATTTTTTTCCCATGCATAATGCAAACTTACCTGGATTCTTTGCATCCTGGGCGGTATAAGTGGATATGCGTCTTGCATCCAAATCATCATTTTTTTTGGATTCGACATATTGATTGGTCTTT
This sequence comes from Volucella inflata, assembly GCA_928272305.1. NCBI lineage: Eukaryota > Metazoa > Arthropoda > Insecta > Diptera > Syrphidae > Volucella > Volucella inflata. Next base: position 36,400,899 of record OV743718.1, on the reverse strand, counting down.
ATAAACTTATTAAATTATTGAATACAAAGCAAATAATTATTTTCACTTACAGCTTTGCTACTTTTTCAGTACAATATTGACATTTCTTCATTTCACCCCGGTGTGGGCAAATTTTTTGGTTCACCATGAATGTTTTTATCAGAAGGATCTGTTCCGAAAAATATTAATTTATAAGCTTAGAATATTCGAAATATGTATAGATTAAAAATACATAAAATTTGATTATTGTTTTATTATTATTATTTATTTAAGAAAAAGGTTATACAATTACAATTTTTTTAATCTATACTATAGCTCTAGCTACCAGGGCTTTCGGCTAGGATTATTGTTTTAATTTCTTATAAATACATGAAAGGAATTCTTTACTTTTCTAATTTTTATTTATGCAAATCTAACTCAACGCAAACCTTTTGTGGAATTGATTTTAAAATATTGGTTAAGTAGCAAACAGCAAACAAAACAATAAGCAAACTATCCATCTAACTATTATTTCTAAGTATTATAAAGAATAAACAAATTCTTCAAAAATGTTGCAAATATATATATACGTGTAACTGGACACATTTAACTTAAAATAGAGAAATAAAAATGCTATATGGCAAATGGTAGTTTTCTTACTGAATATCTAAATTGAAAAAAAAGTATCTACTTCCAATAATTTGAATTTTAAAATACTCGTAATACCTAACCTAAAAAGTTCCCGATTGATCACTGCTTGACATTCTCGTTGGACCGATTTTGAAGTAAACAATTAAAAGCTATCATTTTTCATGCTCTGATTCCAAATAAAAAGCGCGATTATTTAATGATTTGTCGGGGAGTCAGAACTCGAGCGTCGAAATTACTACAAAAGAGTAAGAAAAAAGTAAAGTGCATGCAAAATTATATTAGCACTCATTCATTTTCAAATAAACAACTAAAAAACTAACTATTTATCGGTGTTTTATTCCAAACAGCAATTTACTTCTATTCCAGATCCATTGCCATTGGACAAAAAGACATGGATTTTGCAAAATAATGATTTTCAAATCTGATTGGTATTTTTTTGTTTAGGGACTCGTTGGTAAACACTTTTTTAACAATTTTGTGCATTCATTTTTCACAAAATTCCCAATTCGTTACTCAGTTTTTGCATGCATTTCAATAAGAAAGAAAAATAAAGAGAACAACTAAATCTGTGTAAATTGAACGCCGTATTTTCCACAAACACCACGCTATAATGGTAAGATTTTGCGAAAAGGTCAAGAAATCTTCTTAGTTCAACGATATTGGTACACGTTTGCTATTCCGGCTGATGAAAGCTAACATCAAAAACACCACCCATTTTATTATTTATAGTAAATAAAAATAAATAATATTCCTGAAATTTTTAAATTAAACTAGTCAACAAATATTTTCTTGAAATACTTAAAAACGATAAAAATAATAATTTGTAATTTATTGGATTGTACTACTTAATAAAATTACAATGTTTACTTAATGCGTGTCAAACAACATCAAAAAATTGTCCAGAGCTCCTTAATATACCTAAGGCTTACACAATTGATTTACAATACGAGTTTTAGTTTTCTGATAAGCTGATTTGCAATTCATTTACATCTTGAAATAAATCTTTTAAATTATGATTTCAAGGTCTCTTACTAATTTAATTCTGAAACCATCATTTTTTGGTACACTTTAAGAAAAACAAAAGTATTTTTTCATATGTTCTACTATATTTACTTTTTCACCACCTTGAAATCAATATTGACCACGTTAAAATACTTTTTTTTTTATATTTGCTTTTTTTATATATACCTAGTGGACGTTACGTGAATTTTGCTGTCATTTTAGCTATTTTGACAGGTATCAGGCTTGGATTAGTGTTGGTGATTCACTTACAGTGTGTTTGTGAAAGAGGTCCAGGCTTGCTACTGTAGTAGTAGAGTTTGCCATCTATTTTAGTTCATTTATGGTCAGGAATAACCTACCAAATAGCCAAAACCCCATAAAGTGGTTACAAATGGTCCTAAAATGGAAACGGGAGTGGGAGCTGGTATACACGGACCGAACACAAGCATATCAATTGCTACGGGAAAGAGCCCTAGTGTATTACAAGCTGAACTACATGCCATCCAAGAATGCCCCAACCTTATCTACAACTCCGGCATCAAAGGCGCAAACTTCCATATATTCACAGATAGTCAAGCAGCTACTAAAGCCCTTACCTCGCATATTTTCCACTACTCCGAATTCAAAACCCTCCAACAATTTAGCTCTAAGAACCAAACTATGGAGTGTTTCCGGACATGAGCGAATTGATGGAAATGAAAATGCCGGAGTTCAAAAACTCCCTTTAACGGAGCTGAACCCTTTAAGTGCCCCCCTAAAACAGCAGACAATCTAGCCATCAATAGCTGGGAGCACTTAACATGCATCTCATATTGGGACGATACTTTAAGCCTAAGACAAGGCCAACAAATGATGTCTAAATCAAAGTCGCCATGATATAACACATTTAGTAGGTTACCTCACGGGACACCATGGTTTAAGACATCACCTCAACAAAATAGGATTAGTTGACTCTCCGGAGTGCCGACTTTGTTTTAAAGAAGACGTAAAAGCTGAACACATTTTATGTTACTATCCAGACCTCAATGGAATTAGACAGAATACTTTCCTCAGGGAATAACTCTACACCGCTGAGCTAATGAATTACCCTGCAAGTAGAGTTATTCACTTCGTTCCGAAGGTAGAAGACCCACTTTCCTAGAAGACCCACAGTTTTAAAAAACCAGTACGAAAGATCTTTTACGTCAAAGAGGAATAAAACTCTTCTATCTTTTTAACTATGTATCTTCGAAAGAATTTGTAGCCTTTGTCTAAGAAAAAAAGAAAAAAACTAACTGTATGCAAAAAGCGTGCTTTAATAATTCACAATTATAATATTAAATTTATATGTTACTTGGCTTTAAAATATTTATAAAGTATGTATGGCCGTTGGGGTACTAAAATTCTAAAAGAAAAGTCGGTTGAATCATGGGATCGTCTGAACTAATCTGTAGGAAAAATTGCATCGCAGCACGAGCTGTGTGCTTTATTTGCTGCGAATTAAAATTTACAAACAAATGATAAAATAATTTTTCTTAAAACCTGTTATACTATTTTTTCAGTAGTAAGATAGATAATGTAGTGTGAAAATTATACTTTTAACTTAAAATCAAATTGTCAAACTACTTTCTACAATAAAACAAATTGTTTTGAAAACAATTTGTAGGCGAATAGTTGACATTTTTGCTAATTCATCGGAAAAATTCATCCGAAACGAAGAAAATATGATTTGGAAGTACTGTCTTATATCCGCTTAGTAGATAGCGGGGATAAATTGACTTAGCGTTGATCGCTATGTTATTGTTGTAATTAACAAGCAAATTACTTTTTGAGCGGGTAGCGTATTCGCAAAAAAGCACGAGTATTAATGAAGAGGCTATGAAATTAATAGATGCACTTGAAAATGCACTACAAAAGCCATTCTCAATGACAATGTGCGTCAAAGTCAATGAGCTCCACATACAAGTTATTCACTTCAAACCGCGCGACATGTCTTATCATGTTCCTCATGATCCCTGTTCCCTGTAGTTCAGGATTGGCAAATCTTATCTACATGCAACATTTACAATAGCGATCGCCAGCAACATTCATAGCATTGCATTTTGCATCCTTAAAGAAATATTTTATCATTGAGCAATGAGACCGCATTGAGTGCGGTTCAAATGGCGCACAATACAGTTTCTCTGCTACGATGATGGTTTATGGTTATGAATTGAGAAGTTTCACTGCATCACTTGTGTCTGTATTTTCATTTTCAACGAATATTATTCAACGAAGTAATTTGTTTTGTTTTATCTGCCAGTGTACGCGGATTTATTCATTACGCGGTGAATAGTTGATTTACACAGGACATGATTACAATCGTGCGATTTTCTTTGCGTTTTGACAATTATAAAAGTTCAAGGTTATTCGATCCAAGTGTTTATTTCCACATGTGCACATGGTGTCAATCATAAGAAGTTCCACTATAAAATATTAATAAATGTGTACATATATGAGATTCAAATAAAAATGTCTGCAGCTCAATAGTTTACCCATTATCATCATCATAATCATTATTTAATACATACATAAGTTTTTTTTAGTGAGAACTACATGCCTCGAAAAGGTAGATCCTTCATTATTGTATGGCATTTGGACGAAAAAAGCAGAGTTATTACGTTTGATGTAGCAGTATGTTTGTATCATCGGTCGTCGTTTACTGATAACCAAAAAGTGTTCAGAATTTAACATTCGAGGGACACCATCGAGTAGGCTACAACAAATTATTTTACATCATTGTATCAGGCTTCGGGCGATGGCGATGGCGTGATAGTGATTGGACTATCACGCAGAGAGTCTGGGTTCGATTCCTGGCTCCCGAAAGTAAAATTGCCTACGAAAAAGCTTCTAAGGAGTGCCGTTCGGACTCGGCGATAAACCGTAGGCCCCGCTCAGATGTGACAAAAATGACAACATGTTCAACGAAAATGAGTGTCAAGAAGCTAGGCCATGGCCCATACCGGGCTGCCAGCGCCACAGTGTTTTTTTTTTGTTTTTTCCAGGCTTTAAAACGTGGTTTCATATGATTTAGAAATCAAGCACCAAAGTGCTGAGTAGAAGATGCCAGACGAGCTAATACCCGTCAAAAGTTAAGACAGTGTTAATTTGCTGTATGATTCGAAGGGCACAGGGCTAAACAATTAATGTTCAGTTTTATCCTGGTGATTTGAAGAGTTTGGTTCATCGTATTCGTTGTCTTTGGCCAGAATATAGCACAGAATAAAGTTTGTTGGCGTTTGTTGCATTATAATGCGTCATCTCGTCGATCAATACTTGTGACCAATTTTTTTGCAATAAATCGGAATCATTTTTTTTCATTTAATATGCATTTTTATTCAACTCCATTCAATAACTCTTACATGCTATACAAAAAAACGCTTAAAAATTAGCTTAATTAACTTAAAATTATCTTATTCTAACTTACTGGCCCCATGCGGACACTCTAAGTTAAACCTAACAATTAAAATTTGTCTTTCGACGTTTAGTACATTTCATTTTTAAATTATATTGTATTACTCGTAATTGCAATTAAAACTAAGAAAATAATTTTATAACAAAAACTTAGTAAATTAACTTATTTTTTTTTTTTTCATCTTTTAAAACTTAAAACTAAAACTTATTAACTACCTTAACATAATTCTTAATCTACTTAGGCTACTTAAGCTACTTAAAATTATCTTATCATTTAGGTATTATATTTTTTTTGTGGGAAGAAGTTACCCGAAGGTTACCCATCTCTTTGTTTTTGTTGTTTTATATTTTTTTTTTGTATTTTTGTTTTTTGTATATATATATATATACACAATATATATATATATATACATTTTTTTTATTTTTTTTTTTATTTTTTATTTTTTTTATTTTTTTTATTTTTTATTTTTCCCTTAAAACTATCCTAATCCTACATAAATCTATGTAAGTCAGCCACGGCTAGAAAATTAGGTTGCCGACCCTGCTCCTTAACGAAGCTAACTAGTGCTAGAATTCGACGACGTAGATTCCGCTCCTTCAACAAGCCACCAAAATTGTTGGTGCTGCTGAGCAACATCCCTCATGTCGCGATTCCCTACCGCTCTACTGAACCGGAGACGCTCCGCACTGCCGTGTGCGACGTCTCTATCGTAGTTAAGTCGCCTCTCCGCAGCTGTTCGAGCGACATGGAAGATTAACGGCACCGCTAATCTATCCTGGATCAGACCTTTCATGTCGAGGTAGAGGAACGCTTCTGGAGGAATAAAGCCGTCAAAGCGAACTCTCTCGTGATACATATAATTGGGGTAGTAAGCCCCAGAGATCAGGTTATTCGACGAGGTCATTGCTCTTGCAATGTGCCTTCGAGTCAACTTAATAACAAAATTGTCCACTCTTATTAGGTTAGCCCTATTGTACAAGACCTCATTGCGATAGAATTTTATGTACTCAGACTCTGGTGTTCTGTATAGGCGAAGACAAGCCCTAAGGCAAGCCCTCTCAAACACCCGAATCTTTTCCAAAAGACTTGCTCTCACGTTGAACCACACGGGACAACCAAATGTAAGCATAGGCCGAATAAGGGCCATGTAGCAGATCACCTTTACCCTCGCATCGAGTTGCCTGTTATAAAACAGTCTCTTTGTAAGGGCAAAAGCACCTTTGGCTCTGGCCAGAGCAACATCTATATGTTTGTTAAAATATAGATATTGATCTAGCCAGATCCCAAGGTATCTGACTACATTTCGACAAGCAAGTGGTTGTCCGTGTTGTCCAACGATCTGAAACTTTCGCCAATTCTTTCTGGTATCCGCATAGGCCCCAGACAAAGGCGTCCTAAAAAGAATGGTTTCCGACTTCTGAAAGTTGATCTTCAACTTCCAGTCGTCGCAATATTGTTTAATTTTATCGAAGTCACGTTGCAAAAGAATGTTTATAACCTCAATCTTTGGACCTGATCTGTACGCGATTAAGTCGTCTGCGTACGCTATGGCATGGTGAAGTGAACCTATCAGATCGCTTGTGTAAATGTTGAAAAGGATTGGCGAGTTGACCGCACCTTGTTGCAGACCGTTTTTAATGTTGAATGTACCAGTAGAAGTCACATCGCCATTTTTCACGATGAACTGTCTATCTGTGAGCATATTGAAAAGAATGTACAGTAGTGGTTTACTAATGCCCAGTCTGTTCAACTTGTAGAAGAGTCCCTCTAACCATACGGTATCGAAGGCCTTTTCCAAGTCAATCAGGCAGGCACCAGTGCACTGTTTCTTGGCTTTGTTCCATTGGATATCAGAAACCAGTTTAGACGCGGCATGAATAACATCATGCCCCGCCTTGAAACCGAATTGATTATCCGGAACTATATTTCTGTCCTCAACCCATTTAGTCAGGACTCTATTGATGACTTTTTCGAAAACCTTACTGATGTTTGGAAGGAGACTGATCGACCGGAGATTCGCCGGATTGGAGGTGTCTTTATCCCTTTTGGGGATGGGATGTACCACCGCCATTTTCCAATGCGCTGGATAATGTGCATTATTCATTGCATTGTTAAACAGGGTGGTATAAATGTCCACCGCTTCTAGTGGGAGATGTCGAAGCACAATGTTCGGTATTCCATCGGTTCCCACTGATTTCTTACTTCTAATTGTGTCGAAGATCGTGTGAAGGTCTTCCTTCGAAATAAACGGGGGTTGTTCCCTTTCATTGGCGATGACATTATTTGCCATATTCTCGTCACTGAACTGGGTGAAACCCGAGTTCTCGATTCGCCAATTCACTATTTCATTTCGAAGGTAGAAATTGTGGGCAAGGACTCGATTTTCCAGGTCGTGGTTGGGACCAATGATGTCATTTGTCTTGTACACTTCCTGGAAAGTTGCTCCTATAGCCTCTACCTTCTCCTGCGGATCTTCGATCACAAAGAAGTTGTCATCATCAACAGCCTCATTTGGATCTATGCCTGCTGTTGAAAGTATGCGTTCATTGTCTGTCGTTCGGGCGATTTTAAGACATGAAAGGTCGTCTTGATCTTTCCTCCGAAATATTTTATTTATTTGCGGGAACATATTCGGGTTGCTGGTATTTACAGCCCGAATTTTGTTGTTCCAATACAAACTTACAGAAGCCCTGTAATTTTCTTTAATTAATGTTTGGAGGTTTTTGATCGACGACTTCAATGTCATAATCTCCGGGCTATGTCTATTAGTAAACTGTCTGTACAAGGTCTTCAGTCTTGAGAGTAGTCTACTTTTATGTCGGTGAAGTGCGTCAATAGTTGCGTTGCGGAATAAGTCTTCGTTGTCAGTGTGTTGATACCGAGGTATCGTTTTGTCCATAGTCCGTTTAATTGTCTCGTCCATTAGTTTTAGATACCTGTCAATCTCCTCGTTTGACAGATTTCTGTTGGACGGTGGATAGAGCGAATTCGAGGAGAGTGCTCTAGTCAGTGTCCTGGAGAAGTGTGTCCAACGCACTCTACTATAGTTGTAGTGATGCCTTTGAACATACTCATCCAATTCCGCATTTTCGTTCGGAACGGTTATTTCGGTACTAAGACCGCAATGGTCACTGTCATATACAAAAGTCCGAAGACAGTTTACAGTTTGTTGGTTCGTACCTGTCACTTGTATTCGTGTGTCGAACAACAGGAGATCCAAATAGGAGCCATGTCTAGGAAACGACGGACTATCCGTCGCCTTTATGCCGAGTCTATACATCACACTGTGTTGACCCCACCAATTGAATAGTAGGTTCCCTCTAGTGTTTGGTGTATTATTTCCCCAATCGCTGTGTTTGGCGTTGAAATCTCCGCCGATAATGAAATAGTTTTCCTCCAATTCCAGTCTCAGGAATCGAAAAAGTGTCTCGAGCTCTGAGATGAATTGGGTGGATTGAGTAGCCTTAGGCGCATAAACAGACACCATGTATAACCGCTTTCCACTGCGGAGAGGGATATACATGATGCATGCTTCTAGCACCTGAAACCTACGCACTACACGACTGTATATTCTTTTACAACGTATGCCTTTTCTTACGAAGATTGCAACGCCTCCTCCTTGTATGGAGTTGGGTCGATTTCTTCGCATAATTTTGTACCTTTTGTGCTTCATTTTGTGTCTTTTGCTTAGCTTAGTTTCGCTAACCAAAAGCACATCAGGGGTTTGGTCTTTAAGCAACTTGAACAGTGTGGCTCTTCGCTCAATCCTAATCAGTGAATTAACATTCACTGCAAGGACCTTCAGGGTTTGCTCCGCCATGTACGTACCCATTACGACTGGAGGCGCGTGAGGCTCGGCAGAAGCGCGTAGATTTGATCCACGCGCGCAGCTTGTTCAGTAATCTGACGTTGAAACTGAGCCATCTGCCCCTGGATAGAGAGCAAGATAGCTAGAATGTCAGTTGCCGGTTCCGGTGCTCTAGGCGCTGGGGCCTGAGAAGCAACCTTCGCTTGCTGTGCCGTATTCCCCCTACCTGCCGCCATTTGGGCGTAGGTAACTTGGGGAGTAACGGCTGGTGTTTGTATTTGAACAGGTGGACGCTTAACTTCCACTTTTTGCTGCCGAGCCAGATTTACTCTTTTCATGTACTGGAATTTAGGACAACCCCGATAATTTGCGGTGTGTCCCGTATTCTTACATAAAACGCAAGAGAGTTGACTTTTTTCCGACGCTCCATCCACACCCAGAGGGCATTCTTCTGATTTGTGGTTCTTACCGCACTTGACGCATCGAGGCTGCATTTCGCAGTTCGACGCGGCATGCCCGAACCTTTGGCAGCGAACACATTGCAAAATGTTATCGCTCCGTTTTACTTTTTCCCAGTGTACAACCTGGTAGTCTAGGACTTTGATATTCCTTAGACCATCCAGTTTGCTTTCGGGAGTAAGCTGAACCAGGAAGAACGGTAGTTTCCGTTTCTCCCTTTTGGCTCTAGCTGTGGTGAACGGCTTGACCCCTACGAACTTGAGCTCTTCGCACTCTTTCTCTTTGAGCAGTGCGAGGAGCTCCTCCGGATCAGTTGACGGTTCAATCCCCCTCAGCAGCATTGTTTGCAGCTTTTCCCCCTTCGGGGTGAAGGAGAAGAACTCCGTCGTCGAATCCTTTAACAAGCTTTTTATTTTATTATAGCGCTCCACTGTGTTGCAGTGGATCGCATGTCTATCATTACTTAATCTTTTGATAAAAAAATTATTGCCTATGGCCGACTTACATAGATCAATGGTTTCTTTTAACTCCAGTTTGTAAGTATTGATCGGGGGTATCCTTTGTTTAGCTGGTTGTTGTTGTTGTTGCTGTGGCTGTTGACGCTGCTGCTCTCGCTGTTGTTGCTGCTGCTGTTGCTGTTGTTGTGGCTGTTGCTTTTCTGTTTTTTGTTGTTGTTTTTGTTGTATTTTACTTTTTTGCTGAGGTTGTGCCTGTTTCATTGTTGGTTCTTGCGCAATTTTTTGATTTTTTTGCTGTTTTAGCTGATGTTTCTGTGGTTGCTGTTGGGGTATGGTTTCACTCCCCTTGGGCTCCCGTTGAGAGCACTGTAGTTGCTGTTGTAGTTCCCTCTCTCGCCTTGCAACTTGCTTAGCTTTTATTGCAAGTACTTTTTGTTGTAGCTGCCTGATGCTACTATTCAGAGCTTCAACTTCGTCCTCTTCGTCCTCTGACTCGGAAGCCGCCAGAGATGCGAAGGTATTTTTGCAAATATTGTGGCCTTCTTCACCAACATATGGGAGATCGTTTTTGTCAGCTGCCGCCCTTTTTGTCGTTGTTGGCGCCTCTTCCCTTGCTCTACCAGGCAGCTTTTTGGGAGAGGTTGAAAGGGAAGGGCGCTTTGCTGAGTTCGGAGTTGGTTTCAACATCCTCCTCCTCTTTATCGTCATTGCCGATGTTGCTGTTTTTGTTGTTGTTGTTGTTGACGTCTTCTTTTGAACTGGCTTAACGGCCTGATTATCAGATGACGTCGCGCCATCCTCTAATCCCGCTATTGACATAGCGGACCGTTCACTGCCACTCATCGTTTGAACACACTTTTTTTACACAATAATCTCGTTTTGTCTTTTTAACACTTAAAAAATAAAAATGGACAATGTTTATTCGGGGACTCGAACCCACGACCCTGGCTCTCTCGGCTCACTGCCACTACCACCAGGCTACCGAATACTTTATTTGTTGTTTCTAATTTGATATTTCACAAATTGTTGTTTGCTATTTCACACAAAATAAAAGCCGAAACACGCCTGTTCTCTGCGGAGATCAATGAACGACTGAATAAATCGGAATCTAAATATCAAATGTTCCGATCTAATTTCACACCGTGCGATTTTTACCATTTCGTAAAAATCCACTTTCCGATGAAAAGAAAACCTTGTGAGGAAGTAAAAATCATCCAAAGGGATTGAAACGGAACACTCATTCGACATGCTTTTAATAAAGGACCATTTTGAATGCGCTTTAAATTTTAAATTCTAACATCTATCTTTTTAAATAACAAAAATTCAGTCGTAATTTGTAGAAATATTACCGCCACAGTTAATAGGCTTGCATTCTTAGGTGAAACTTTGCTAGTTTCTTAGTTTATTTTTCGTTCGCAGCGCAACATTTTTAGTTCTATATCGTATTTTATGCATTGTACTAGGTGACACAAAAGTTATCACTCTATCGGAAGATGCTATAGTTTTGCAACTGGCGGCAAATGTCAATTCTACTTTGATATTTGTGAAGTAAACAGATACAAAATACACGTCAGTGAGACATGAATCGCTATAACCCTAAAGAACGTAGAATAATTTTAATATTTTTTGGTGGAATATTTCGTCGTTGGTGTAGGCGGAGCATGAATTTCGGGTCAGATTTTCCGTTCGTCTGACACCAACTCGACAAACTCTACAACGTTTAGCTGCTCGCCTAGAAGAGTATGGGGCAACACGAGATGCTGATGCAGCGGAGCAGCCGAAAAAAATATGCTGAAAATATCGCAGGTGTGTTTGAAGATGTCGCAAAGGACTCTGGAGTATCGACCAGACTACATGCCACGAAATTGGGCATTGCCGAAGAACGGCCTTAGAAAATACAACACGAACAGAGCTTGTTACAAACGCCACCTAGTAGAAATTCGATAATCTAAAAATGTATGGCTGTCCCTTGCTCGCCGTAGTTTGCACTCTTCACAGTTCTTCGCGCCATTACAAAAGGTTTTTTTTGAAGTCCAACCTTTGATGTGAGCGATTGTGGAAGTACAAACTGCGGTGAGTAACGGAAATATCTGAAATCTTTAAATAATGTATTCTTCTTTAGAAATAAAATATTCACACAATAGGAGCAATTCACACAACGCCACAATCGGCTCCCAAAGGACAGCGTTTTATTTCGCAATTTGGAAGTTCCTTTGTCGTGGACGAAAATTGCGTTGGATTGTCGCCATTTTAAAAAGAAAAACAAAAAAGGTATTCTTCTTGCCATCGTGGTATCTTCTAGTTGATATGAAACGCACCCCACTGAGAAGAAGCCCTCGACTTAATTCTTCAGAAGAAATTGACGCCAGCGTGAATATGGAAAGAAGTGTCGCCCCATCAGATGCCCATGTCGCCGCATCAACGGGCTCTCCTTCACAAATCGTGCCAGCAGTAGATGCCCATGCCGCCGCATCCACAGGTAATTCTCGTCAGGTTGTTCCAACAGTTGCAGCCGATGCCAATACCACCGCAACCCTATCGAAAATCGCCATCGTCACCGCAGACCAACAAAAAAGTGCCATCGAGGAATTGCAGAGAAAACTCAACGCCTTGGAAATAGAACTGAAAAATACTCAATTTAAGCTGAGAGAACGGGACTTACAGTGCCAGTTCTTGAAAGAAGCAATGAAAAAAGGAGCAATGCAACCCGTTTACTATACAGTTGTACAGTCGATTCCAACTTTACCCGTACTGTAAGCTGTTCATTACCAAATGCCGCTAATCATCATGCCACATTTGCCGTCAGTTCCAGTCAATTTTAGAATGCAATCATCACCTTGTCCAGGGATTTCTCCACAGCCTCACACGCCATATACTGCTCCGAATGCTACTGGGAGCCATAGCAGTACATCACAGCAATACGTAGCACCTCGTAAACTACAAGCTCTACCTGAATTCAGTGGTGCTCCAGAAGACTGGCCTATATTTTCAACAGCGTTTGCCGAGTCAACTGCGGCTTACAACTACAGTAATTTGGAGAACAATATGCGCCTACAAAAATCTCTGAAGGGTGATGCAAGAAACGTAGTGAGGTGTATGATGATTCATGCCGACAATGTGAACCTTGTGATGGAACAACTTCGTGCCAGTTTCGGACGGCCCGAACAATTAATAGACAGCCAGCTCCAACTAGTCGCCAAAATAAAGCCGATTAGCGAATCTTCTTTGGAAAAGTTGATCCCGTTTGCAACGACGGTCAAGGATTTGGCTGTGTTTTCATCTTCCATCAATGGTCAACATCACTTAGCCAACCCCACTCTGTTGATGAGATTATCTCTAAACTTCCAATGAGCCAAAGGATTGGATGGGCTGGATATGGAAAACGGATACACCCGTATCCAACAATAGTCGACTTCAGCAATTGGCTAAGCGAAACTGCTAATTTAATTTCAGTCGTACAAGATACCCAAAGTACTACCAGCCGCCGTTCAGTTCTTTATACAACCGAGAGGAGACCAACAGATGTCCTCAAATGCCAATATGTCAAGGCCGTCATAGAACAGCTGAATGTAAACAATTTTTGGAAAATAGTGTCAGCAAAAGATGGGCTAAAAGTTGTAGATTATGTTTCACATGTCTGGAAGTGGGACATGCTCTCCGGAACTGCCGTCGTCGACGAAAATCTTGTGGTGTTGACGGATGCCAAAGGAGTCACCACCAGTTGTTACACGAGCTGAGACCACCATTCACCAGTGGATCGCAACAACAACATGAAGATAATGCAAGGGGAGAAGCAGTATTAAGTTGTACAGCTAGTCCAGTTAAGAACAAGTTGCTTTTCCGAGTTCTGCCTGTAGCTTTATATGGACCCACTAAGCGAATAGACACATACGCACTTATGGACGAAGGTTCTTCAATAACAATGGTTGATAATAGGCTCATCGAAGAACTTGGTCTGACTGGCCCCCAACGCAGTCTAAATCTCCAATGGCTTGGAGGAAGAGCAGCTGAAGAACCTACAACAGATACTCATTGGTCTAGACCATTGCCACCTGAGCTTACCAAGCGAGACAATTCCGCTTCAAAAGGGAGGACCATATGCTGCTCATACAGAGTTAGGATGGATAGTATTTGGTCCAACAAAAGGACGTCATGCCTGCTGATAAATACACCAAGTGAAGTTGCTCTTCACGATTTGGTAGCAGATTACTTCAACACGGAAAACTTCGGAGTGCGGCTAGCACCAGTGGTTGAATCTGAACCAGAAGTACGTGCCCGTGATATATTGCAGTCAACTACGATCAGAGTCAACGGAAGATTTCAAACCGGCCTTCTTTGGAAGAGCGATAATATTGAGCTACCTGATTCCTATGCTATGGCAAAGAAAAGACTCACTGGTATTGAACGCAAGATCAAGAAGGATGATAAGTTTGCAGCCGCCTACAACGAAATCATCAAAACCTACGTCACCAATGGTTATGCCCGGAAACTGCAGCCAGCAGAAGCCAATATAATAGGACCTAGAACCTGGTACCTTCCGCATTTTGCCGTCGTGAATCCTAACAAACCGGGTAAAATTCGCCTGGTGTTTGAAGTCGCCGCTACAGTTGGTGGGATTTCATTAAACTCTTGTTTGTTAAAGGGTCCACAGCAATACCAACCGATGTTATCAGTGCTGTCAAACTTTCGAGTGGGAGCAATCGCCGTGTTTGGAGACATACGTAAAATGTTTCACCAAGTACTCATTCGGCCAGAGGATAGGAGCTCACAGAGATTTCTTTGGCGTAATGGCAATGAGGATGTTCAACCTGATGTTTACGAGATGCTAGTTATGACATTTGGGGCTGCTTGTTCGCCATGCGCGGCCCAACATGTTAAAAATACTAATGCCCTGGAGCATCAAGAAAACAAAGCCAGAGCTGTGAAATCTATTTTACAACACCATTACGTTGATGACTTCGTGGACAGCTTCAAGTCAGTTGATGAAGCCATAGCAATATCAATGGGATGAGCTAATACCTAACAACATAAATGCAGCCTGGGATAAGTGGTGTGAAAAGTTAAGCAAAGCTCCAGCTTCATATCTTCGTCGATGCGAGCGAGGAAGCATTCGCCGCAGTAGCGTACTGGAGATCTGAAAGCCTGGATTGGAGAGTAGCTGTCACATTTGTTTGGGCTAAAACCAAATGCGCACAGCTAAAACCAACGACTATTCCAGGCCTTGAACTCCAAGCTGCTGTTCTTGGAACTCGCTTTATGAAAATGGTCAGCGAAGAACACGTCAGCTTACAAAGCAACCGTTGTATACTTTGGACGGACTCCAAAACAGTGATTAAGTGGATCAGCTCGTCAAACCGACGCTATAAACCCTTTGTAGCACACAGGATAGCTGAAATTCTTGCCTCAACCGATGTCTCCCAGTGGAGATGGTTACCTACCCAAGAAAACGTAGCTGATGAAGCAACTCGATTGAAGTCCAATATCAGCTTTAGCCCTTCATCAAGATGGTTGACCGGACCGAATTTCTTAAAAGAAAATGAAAACATGTGGCCGACTTAACATGTCAACACCAGTCATGACGAAGAAAATGAGGAACTTCGCCCGAAATTCAGTCTACTTACCGTAAGTTACAATTTCATTAAATTTTCCTCCTTCCTTCTCCTCTCTTTTAAGACTTAAAAGATCGATGGCATATGTCATACGATACGTTCGGCGTCTACGCAAACTAACCAATAATGTCAAGGGTTTGACAGTAGAAGAACTCTATGCAGCTGATGTTGTGCTAGCCGGCAATCACAATCTGAAACATTCGCAGCCGAAATCAAGCAGATAAAAAATGGCCAATGCCTGGCGAAAGGAAGTTCCTTACACAGTTTATTGCCGTACGTCGATCAGGAAGACATCTTACGTGTCAGTGATCGGATTGAAGCAGCTGGCTGGCTCCCGTATGACTCAAGACATCCGATAATACTGTCTCCTGATCATAGGTTCACTGAACTGGTCGTGACCTATTACCATACGGAGATGAAACATCAAAACGTGGAGGCTACTATCTGCGCCATTCGCCGCCTGTATTGGATCCCACGCCTTCGACTAGTTCTACGGAAGATCATCTCCAGATATTACTCGTGCCGACTAGAAAGAGCTAAACCCGACCCGCCATTGATGGGACCCTTACCAGAGGATCTTTTGACTCCGTATGTGAGACCATTTACCTACACCGGCCTCGATTATTTTGGGCCGCTCACAGTCACTATTGGTTGTCGAGTAGAGAAAAGTGAATGGCATTGTTTACGTGCCTTACTGTTCGTGCCATTCATTTGGAAATTGCTTATGACCTGTCAACTGATGCATGTATTCTTACCATCCGCAACTTCATTAACCGCCGAGGAGTGCCCACCCGGATCCGCAGCGACAATGGGAACAATTTTGTTGGTGCAGATCAACAGGCAAAGCGTTTCAACGAAGTATTTGACTGTGGCCGTATCCAGGATGAGTTTTCAGCCAGAAGAGTTGAATGGATCTTCAACTGTCCCAACAATCCATCGGAAGGAGGAGTATGGGAACGCATGGTCCAGTGCGTAAAGAAGGTACTAAGACACACACTGAAGGAAGTTTCCCCTCGTGAATATACGATGCAATGTTTAATTATTGAAGCTGAAAATGTGGTTAATTCACGACCCTTGACGCATTTACCCATTTCCGCCGATCAGGAAGAGCCGGATACGCCGAATCACTTCCTTTTGGGAACGGCAAACACCGCCCAAACGCTTGCTGGAAGTGAGCTGTTTGAGAAGTTGTGCAGCCTGAGGAAGCAGTGGCGAATTGCCCGACAGCTCCGAGACAGATTCTGGAAGCGCTGGATCTCGGAATACTTGCCGACCTTGGCGCGCCGAGCGAAATGATGCAAAATGACAGAGCCGGCAAAGGAAGGAGATCTGGTATTCATCTATGACACGAACATGCCAAGAAAACAGTGGTGCCGAGGAAGAGTGGTAGCAGCTCATCGAGGTGTAGATGGTGTGGTGAGGCGCGCTGACGTTCAAACTAAATCTGGCCGGTCTTGATTTAGAAAGTGAATCGGGCTGATTCACGGGGGTGGGGATGTCGACGAACGGCCTTAGAAAATACAACACGAACAGAGCTTGTTACAAACGCCACCTAGTAGAAATTCGATAATCTAAAAATGTATGGCTGTCCCTTGCTCGCCGTAGTTTGCACTATTCACAGTTCTTCGCGCCATTACAAAAGGTTTTTTTTGAAATCCAACCTTTGATGTGAGCGATTGTGGAAGTACAAACTGCGGTGAGTAACGGAAATATCTGAAATCTTTAAATAATGTATTCTTCTTTAGAAATAAAATATTCACACAATAGGAGCAATTCACACAACGCCACAATCGGCTCCCAAAGGACAGGCATCAATCGGCGGTCTTTATAGAGAATTTTGGTGAAAGGCTGTAAGTTGTTCCCAGTGTATCAACTGTTAGCTGTTGACCGCCAAGCGCGTGTAACTTACGCTCAAGTCATCCAGAATCACGACCAAGAGGGAGAAAACTTTTCATCGAAAATCATTATTAGTCTCTGTGACACCGAAAATCCGCGTATAATCCACGAAGAGCCATTACACCCGCTCAAAGTTACTGCATGGTGTGCTGTCATTTTTCCAAAAACGCCGCAGTATAAGCGAAAAATTCCGTGCACCTGACCTGGATGAACTGAAGACAGCAATATCTAAGCTGAAGTCCAAAAAAGCTGCTGGAGCGGACGGCCTGACCGCCGAGTTCTTCAAAGCGGCAGGCGATGACTTGGTGAGCCGTACCAGTTTGGCTTCAAGCCAAGAAAGTCCGCCATCGACCAAATATTCAAACTATGGCAGATCTCGGAGAAAACTCATGAGGTTCAGATCGATACACACCATCTATTTATCGATTTTAATTCCGCATCTATAGACTCGAGCTATACAGAGCAATGTCTAGTTTTGGCATATCTGCCAAACTCGTCCGTCTGTGCAGGATAACGATGGAGAATGCACGCTGCTCCATCAAGGTCGGTTAACATCTCACCAAGATCTTCGATGTCAAAAAAGAATTTAGACAGGGCGATGCGCTGTCACGCGACTTCTTTAATATCACCACTTAACCACCAACCAATATAACGCTTTACCGTCTATTAATATGTTTCTAGTAATTTAGTACTTCAACATTTCAGATACCTATCCATGGATGTGACGAGAATGTTTTTCTAAAATTTTGTAGTATTGGCACCAAGACGTTTTGTACTATGTTATAAGTTGAGTTTTTTAAGTTATTCCTGAAGAAAATATATATATATATATATATAT
Source organism: Volucella inflata (assembly GCA_928272305.1). Classification (NCBI taxonomy): domain Eukaryota; kingdom Metazoa; phylum Arthropoda; class Insecta; order Diptera; family Syrphidae; genus Volucella; species Volucella inflata. The sequence continues at coordinate 36,382,787 of OV743718.1, read as the reverse complement.
ATATATATATATTATTTTTTTTTTGTCGTTTTTTTTCAAGTGAGTCTATCACTTGTATTGATTTCATAAGAAGCGAAATTGTCTATGAGCATTAACCCCGTAACAAGTGAAAGTTGCATTGAACCAGAATAAATGTCAATTATTTAAACAATTATTTGCTTAATGGGTCAGCATCACATTTAGTTGGAGATTTTCACAAATTGCTTTTGTAAAAATTGCAGAGATTAATAGGACAAAGGCGAAACATCTTCTAGGTGATAACTAACTAAATGATAATTGCGACCTAAGTAGCGATTATTTGTAATCTCTTATCTTATACCTATAAATAAACTATAATGTGTGCATGGTAAGGATTTTGTCAGGGGAATAGTTACCACTATTCGAGTATATACCATATACGCTAGATCCCTAAACCGATACCATCTGACCTCAATTTCAAAACTGAGTTAAAGTAGAAGCTTCAGTTTTGGATGAAAAATGCTTTTAAGCTTTATTTCTATGTAGGTCCGAATAACAGCATTCGAATGTTAGAGATTGCATACATACCTATATGTATTTTGCTACATCGATTCCGTTTCGTTGAAAACGTTTTACTTCTAAAAGAAAACTTATTAGAGTAGATTTAAGCATATAGTATGTAACATACTCGTATTCTTGATTGCTTCAAAACACATTTTCGTAGTAACATACCAGTACTCACGGGAGCTGTATCAATTTTTCCAGGTTTCTTCTATGTGTTATTATTATAATAGCTTGTAATTTTAGCAAAATCTGGTACTCGTATTATGTGTGATATAAACGTATGTACTTATATGTCAGGACCTATAATTGTGTCTCTGTTATTATCACACTTGTATGTCAGTTCGAGTATATTGACACTGTTAGATGTAATACTATATAATTGATGGCAGTCCCCTTCTTCGAAAATCATTAAACGTGAAATCACGTAGTAAGTTAACTTTTTGTTGAATAGAATGAATGGTATTGGTATTGGCGGCATTATTACAAGTGAAGACTTCGCACAAAATGTTATTTAATTAGAATCAATTTTCTTTAGAGATAAAAGACCAAATCAGTTTTATTCGCCTTTAGTTTGTGACTTCAATTTATATGTAATTACAGAATGCTCCGGAAGTAGTTCTACCGTCAATTTTATTAGATCTTAACACTGGAAAGGTGATGGAATTTTGCAGAAAAAAATATTGGCTTTGGTCACGTGCTATTCCATTTTAGGGAAAATTGGTATTGAAATTTTAACAGAATTTAAATAGTACCGATGAAACATTAATTCAATTATGTTAAGTCAAACCACTCAAACTTAAGATACACTTCATGGAAATGATCACAATTAATAGCACTACACCGCTGGGCACCACGCTTGTAACGCACTCGGGTGTTCCCAGAGCAAGCAGAAGTGCTTGTGTCAGAGCCCGACGGATTCCGGGAGCGGGCAAAATTAAGTTTCCAAAATATTTTCCCAAACTTCGGTTTGCAAGTTGGAACCTCGGATCGATGACCTCAAAAAGTTTAGAACTGGAAGCGATTATGCGCACATATGAAACGAAGCGCGTTTTCTAGATTTAAAAACAAAGGCATTTAAGATGTTCTACCATGGAACGGTCAATGGACGAAACGGTGTTGGAATCGTTGTTGCAGCGGATCTTCTAAGCAATATCGTTGGTATTTTGAAAATAAGCGACCGCTTAATGAGTGTTAAACTCGTCATACACAAGGAAACGTGGAACATTGTTAGCGCGTACGCCCCACAAAATGGATGCAACCAATCGGAAAAAGATAAATTTTGGTCAGAGTTCGGTAATTTGCTTAGAAATATACCTATCGATGAAATGCTCTTTGTAGGCGGAGATTTAAATGGCCCTGTCGGAGAAACAAATGTTGATTTGAGGACTGCCACGGCGGTAAAGGCTTTGGAACCAGAAATTCAGCTGGCGAAGACATCCTTGTAGCGTGTAGGGCTTACGGCTTAACCGCCTTAAATACAATGTTTATTAAACATCAACGACATCTTATCACCTTTAGCAGCGGAGGCCACGAAATGCAAATAGATTATTACCTCTGCAAAATGTCGATGAGAAACCGTGTTAAGGACTGTAAAGTAATACTTGGAGAATCGCTGGTAAGCCAGCACCGTCTGCTCATTACAGAATTTTTCACAGCGGAACCGAAAACACGGGCATCGTTTGGAACGCCAAAAATCCGGTGGTATAATCTATCGAAGGAACGATGCGCAAGATGCACTGGCTAAAGAAGAACTTCAAAATATAAATGGTATAGCAGACTCACTTAGCCCGCAAGAAATGTGGAACAGCATGCACGAGGAATGCATAACACTCGCAAAGTCCCATCTGGGGACTATAGCGAAATACCATCACGTCGGCAAAGAAACATAGTGGTGGAATGACGAAACCAAACGAGCTGTGGCCGACAAGAAGAGTGCATTCCAAGCATGGACAAAATGCGATCGGAGCGACGATATCGAAAAAGCTCGACTGGCTCTTGAACACGAGTGTCTTAAAAGATCGGAAAGAAACTCGAACTCGAGCGGCAGCAGCGGAAAACCTGTACCAGGAGTTGGAACAAATATCCTCACGATCGGCAGATAGAAGACAGCTATACAAGAAGTTCAAACGTTGTACAATACTAAAGTGCCAAATATTTTTAAGCTCGCTGCACAGAGGCGAAAAAATTCGATGGAAATAACCTCGCCGAAATACATAAAAAATGCAGACGGTCGCTTATTAACAAATTAAAAGGATATTTGTAACCGGTGGCTTGAATACTGCAAGGAGTTGCTTAACAAACAGTTTCCACGTGATATCGTGCCGACAGCTGGTCTATTCGTCTTCTTATTCTTCTTATTCAGTCTTAAACGAACGTCTTCGGCAAATAATAAAGCTCGATAATAGCCAGTGTGGATTTGTTGAAGGAAGATCGACGATGGACGATGGAAAAGCACCGAGATTCGTCTAAGGATTTACACATGGTATTTATCGACCTCGAGAAAGCATTCGATCGAGTGCCTAGGGATCTCATATGGGCCGCGCTGAGTTCTATAATCGTACCGGAAACGTATGTTAGAATAATATAAGACATGTACGGAAACGTGAAAACTGCGGTTAAAAGCTCTGCTGGACTAACGAGAGAATTTCCAGTTAATGTCGGAGTGCATCAAGGAAGCGTACTTAGCCCTTTCCTCTTTAACGTAGTATTCGACTACCTTTTAAAAGACTGCATGCGCGAAGCAAATGTAACGCCAATTCTCTTCGCTGACGACGCAGTTATACTTAGCGATAACGTCGAAGATTTACAGAACGCCTTATATTCATGGAGAAGCGCTAGAGAGAAACGGGTTTAAAATAAGTCGTTCAAAGACGGAGCATTTGACGTGCCAATTTGCGCATCCGTTGCGACCTGTTCCGGATATAATCTTAGACTGAATAGTTTTTCCGAAAAGCACTATCTTTAAGTACTTAGGATCAATCGTTAACATGGAAGCGAAATGTGACGACGACGTAAACCACAGAGTGAGTGTGGGATGGATGAAATGGCGGGAAATTTCGAGAATCTTTTGCGTACACAGTGCTGGACAATGTACGAAGCGTTTAAAAACAAAATGACGGCAGAGGAAATTAAAATGTTACGGATGTCTTGTGGAGTCACTAAACGCGATTGCATTAAATCTACGCGTACAAGAGGAAGACTACATATAAAAAATTCGGTAACCGAACAGCTTGAGGCGAATAGAATAAGCTGGTATTGCCACGTTCAAAGAAGATCTGCGGAAAATCCGGTTAAAAAGGCACTATCAACTACGGTCCTCCAATTGTAAGAAAACGAGGTCGGAAAAAGAATTCCTGGATTTCTCAGATGGCAAATGCGCAACAACGCCTGGGGCTAACCACTGAAGCGATCCAGGACCGAGCATTATGTAGACGCGTTCTGCGGTCTGCGACATTAGGCAACCCCATAAGCGGAGCAGCAGCGATGCAGTAAAAATGGGAAACTCTTTACGCATAAGTTCGTTTAACGAGGAATGGGTTAATAAAAGGATAAGAAGAAGAAGAAGATATTAAGTCGGTTCATTGAATACGATAAGAAGGATTTCTGAGTCTTTTTTAAATGAGAACCTTTTAATCAACTAAAATCATAAGCGGATAGTTTAATTGACTTTCCAAAAAAAACCTAGTGACGAGCGTTCTTAATTTATTTTTGTTAATGTTACAAAGGTGAAATTTGAAGTAAAATGCCGAAGAGGAATGCTCCAGCGACTATGTGTTTCGGACCCCAAGAAAACTGTAGAAGTTGTTTTGTTAACTTGAGAGAAGGGATTGATAAAAAATGTCTGGGCTTAGTGGCTATTTCGCTCCATTCTCGGCACCAAGCATTTACTCGAGGGACTTAATTAAAAATGTAGTTGAACTTGTTGTATTCTAGGCAACTACTCATCTAATTTTGGTAGCTCTTTCGCGGTTAGGGTTGAATGCCGAGCCGTCTGATTTGGGAGCCAATACGAATACGTCCAATTCATTCCACTACCACTCCATGATGTCTATGGCCTGACACACAGGTTAAATTAACTCTATTTGTGGTGTCTACTGTTTTGAGGAGTATGAAGCAGTCCCAGAAGACGCGTTCTGCGGTCTGCGACATTAGCCAACCCCATAAGCGGAGCAGCAGCGATGCAGTAAAAATGGGAAACTCGTTACGCATAAGTTCGTATAACGAGGAAAGGGTTAATAAAAGGATAAGAAGAAGAAAGCAGTCCCAGAATATTGTTAAGCTTATCTCAAACGCCGTTAAAGCAAATAGAGCTGTATTGCTCTTAGGTATAATATAAATGTTCTTGTTAGTGGCATATCTCTGTAATGCAAAGCTTGGATTAAAATGTTTTCTGTCGGTGAGGTAGTGTTACCTTAGAGTTGTGGTTGAAGTTGTACTTTTTCAGTCAGTTGTCTGTAAGAGTAATTCTTAATAGTCCATTATATCTTAAGTTCGAGGATGACTGTGGGTAAACTAATTGAAGTAGTTAGATGGTCAATATAACTACTACATCTATTGTGGGTTCTGTTCCCATTGTACTCATACCACACACACGGGCTAACCTTTTAAGTTTGCTCAGGCCTAGTAAGGAACAATATCGAGTGCATTGTAGAGCAGTTTCGGGATAGTTTCTTCGAATTTTTCTCTGATGAAGTTCACAATATACAATACGATGGACCACAGTAGAGAAGATAAATCACCACACTGGAAGCAACCTTTACTGCCCTAACACTGATTCTGTCACGGCCTAATGTACTATAGAGCAAATATTTATACTGTTAAGTATTTGCTTTACTCAGTTACATTTACCTATAGTATTATCTACTCCTTCGTTTTGGATGTATCTTTGTACCTGGGCCTGTTTTATTGAAATGTCCTACGACTTAAAGAAAACACCCCGAGCAGATATTTGTGGGGGAGTTCCTAAAGAGCTTGCATTGTCGATTTCCCGGGTTGACAGCCATATTGGTTTTTATGAAATGGATTCCTACATACATAGTAGACCAAGATTGATTTGTCTATTTTTTTTCTGTTGTTATTAGGTGCGGCGGTTTTATTTATTTTTGTTTTATTTATTTATTTATTTGTAATGCTTATACACTTTAAGATAAAATATCTAGATTGTGAAAAGCTAATTAAGAACAATGAAAGCTAGTAGAGTAGTTGTACCAAATTAAAACTTAACTAGCAAAATGTATAAAGGTACAGATTAAAATTCATAGTAAATTTGTATTAGTTGCTTCGAAAAATTTATTTACAGTTTTGTAGAGAACTAGCAGCGTAAATCAATTTTAAGCCTTGTTGTGCTTATACCTAAATTAGTTCTTAAATTTCGCGGTAGTGAATTCCACAATCGGACTGAATTGACGAAAAATTGACGTTCTGATGTGAGGGATGTGTATTGGGGGTGAATTAATTGACCTGACCTGTGCGAAGAGTCAAATCGAATCTTTTCGTATAAATATGATGGTCGACGTGTTAAGAGAATATCCAATAGCAGGGCTAGAGTGCCAAACTTGAGATACCTCTCAAAAGGCATGTCAAGCAAACGAGAAGAATATCTACTTACTTTGTCATGTTTGCGTAGCCCAAAAACATAACGTACTGTGCTATTAAAAGCAACATTGAGCGTTCTTCTACTGATCGAGTCACAGCTACAAAAAATTTCAGATCCGTAGAGTAAAATAGGGATAAGCAACGATTTAGCTAACACCAAGCGCGTTTTAGTTGGAGTAAAATACTGTGTTACCCATAAATTCCAAAACACCCCATATACCTTTCCAATGCGCTGATGTGATTTTCCCAAGTTAACTTGCGATTAAAAGTGACCCAGGGATTCTTTGCAGTCTTTGGTATGCATAATTTGGGTAAATCAGAGTAGAGCGATTGCCTAAATCTGCTTCTTCTGGGCAAGCTTGCTTATATGCAGATTTAATTACAGTGATGACATTTTGTATCCAAGTTTTAGGCTGTCGTTGTCTCTTATACATTATTAGCCATTCCATTCCATTCTAGACCTCAATGTCTCATAATCTGTGGGTCTAGCCGGTCTATAAGACTTAGAAACGTTGGAGCTTAATAGTACGTCAAAACATATATTTCGATGATCAGATATCGAAGTTTAAATTAAGAAAAGCCAGCCCGGATATGCGAGAAGCTGTGGAAAAGTCTACATCCTTGGCCTATGATATCATCCTTGTAAACCTCATCCACTCGAAAGTAACGGTTTTGCCAGAGGTTTTGTTTTTAATTGATGGTAATTTAAAACATTATTATCTGTCCAATAAACTCGGTACGATTTTTATGTAATAGGTTTAAGGTTTGATACCTTTTAAATAAGCACTCAAATCTCCTACATATCTGCATAAATACTCCTTGTGTTGACTAAATCTACAGGTCAATTTTAATATGCTGATTTTCTTGAACATGGCAAAACCGGTTAATAATGAACCTCTTGTTCCAGTCAAAATTCAATTTCAATTTAATTAAAAAAAAAAGAACAAGCAAATCACAAAGCGAAGGTTATTGCATGACTATGTAGTTTACAGTAATTAAAATATGCTCATAACATAACAAAGGACTTGGTTTATATCTATAGTCTGCGTTACGACAAAAGTAACCAGAACGATCTTAGTGCCAAAGAAAATGAGGAACCAATTGGCAATACATTTATCAGAATATTTTCAAAGTTGGGAGAGATTCAATTAAGGCGAAAAACGATGTGAGCCTGAGATTTTGCTGGAACTTCAGAAGTTGAAAGCTTTGGCGTTTTAGTTTTATCAAAAATTATTCCGGTAACAGCTTTGAAGAAATAAGCAGATGTTTTAATGGTTTTAATGTAAGCCAGACTTATTATTAGAGAGTTCTATAAAGAAGGTAGTCTTGATTAGCCTTAATCTATAAACGTATGAGTCCTAAGTCACCAGACAATTTGCATTCATGGGCAGCAAATTAAGGTCACTTAAGGAAACTGAATTTTTTTCAGCTTAGTTTCACGTGAGTGTGTGGCTGGGTATATCGCATAACCAAGTATTTGGGCTATATTATATTCCTGCAAGACTTTATTAATTTTTTTACTTCAAGGAGTGCATTCGCGCATCCTTAAAATGTGTGCATACAGCCTGGATTGAATTCAGAAAATTTTCCTTTTTAAGAGAGGTCTGCGGTGCAACAAAAAAATATCTTACACTTTTTAAATTTAGCGTGATATAATAAAAATAAAATAGAATATTATTTGTTTGAAATCGCTTCATCTCATGGGGAAGCATTTTTGATCTTCCTAGCCGCATATTCCTTTTTTCTTAGAATATGTCAAAGAATCACTCCTAATGAGTACAGAGCGGAAGAAAAAGATGTGTTTGCACTGTTAGGTGTTCTTTCTATTGTAGTACTCATGCACATGTTAAATTTACTCATAAAAGAAAAAGAAGGATCTAAAAAAACTTAATAAAAAATCATAAAAGTGTGCAAGGATTCAATAAAATGAGCTAATAAAATATTCTGGTGATAAAAGATAAATTTTTGTGGGTTCACGAGTCACAACTATGAGATTAGTTGCACTCAATGTTCTTCTCATGTCTAATAATTTTCTTTCTAAATTTCAATCCTCTCATTACCGAACAGAAAACATGTTTACAAATTTTTTTTTTTAAAAATTATGAACAAGTACTATTACTAAATCATCTGCTTTTTATATATGCAAATATGGTTTACATTGGACTTAATATGGAAAATTTACAATAGTTTTAGAAAATTAGGTGTAACCACCTACATTTTTTCTTAGACAAATACAAGTATGTTACGTTTATTTCAGTTAAAGATATAAGAATTTAAGTAAAGAACCGTGACTGTAGAAGAAATTATTTAAGATTGAATGCATGGATGATGCTTAAGTATACAATAACCCAGTCATAAGCATATGCCTCTATCAATCTAGCTAAAGACCCTATCCTATGACTCAAGAGTCTTTGGCTCCATACAAAATATAATTGGATTAAGACGATATCTGAGCAAGAAATCAATTTTGTTAAGTAAAACGCACCCATTTTAGAAACACTAAACAGAGACAATTGTCAGGGCTGGTTAAATCTAAAAACCGGGATAAAAAAAGATAGATTAAGTCATCAAAAAATAAAACTGACATGATACCAGAATAAACCAAACAATGCTTGACGACAATTAGTTATAATTATTTAAGAAACTGTCTTTATTGCAAACTGTTGGCAGTTTCTAAGTACAATATTCAGAGAGATAACTCATCTTTTTGTCATCAAAAATCACGTGGCAATCCATAATCATCCCCAAAGAAACTGGAAAATTGAAAGGCATCGTGATCTCAAAGCACCTGTAATTGCTACAAAACAGAGGACTATGTTCATGTGTTGCCTTTTTCATCAAAATTTCATTCAATGTACAAGCCCGACATACAGTCAACGCCTGTAGAGATACTTTATGGAAAACTTTAAGGCTTCTAGGCCATTTTCTTGGTGACATAAACGAGTCAAGTTGAAAAGCAGTCCATAAAGAATTTACATTACTAGACCAATGGTCAAGTAGAATTTGATACATATTTTCATATGTCAGATCCCCACTGCAAAAAACCTGTGATGAACTCTTTAAAATTCCGGAAAGAAAGTAAACATATTTTTAAGTGAAAAAATTCAATCGGATGTAGAATATCTCAATCGATCGACAGCGTTCGTTCACATATGTTTATATCATGAAGCGGAGTAATTTACAATACTAAGCCCACAAACGATTCTGTATATAAACCATGTCGAACAATTCGTTCTGATAAAAGAGTTTGGATTCCGATTCTTTCGTTAACCTGTGTGGCGACACAATATATTCCTTTCACATTTTTAATTATATTTCGAATATCAAAGTTAGCACATTTAAGCATTTAAATTAGACTTTTATTAACATATAAATACATATTCGTTTAAGTACCAATTTGTTATATGTGCCTTATAGGTGCTCGTATAGTAGAGATATTCTAAGGGGACTAACTTAACAAAAAACTCATTTGGAACAGATAAATACAATTGAAAAGGCCAGGATCTCATTATGGATCAGTTAAAGTCTACTGGGTAATAACTGTGCCCTTAATCTACAAATGATATGATGTGTATGTACATTTGGATGTACGAGTACACAGCAATTGCAAAACTTTTAGTGACTAATGCATCTCCAATATGGTAACAAAAAACTAAATAAAAATCTACACAGGTTGGACTTAACAAGCATCAAAGACCCTTTTATTTTTATTGATTTTGTTCTATTTATTTTTTATTAGTTATTCTCAAAATCAATATACAAGCTTATTGGTAAAGTTATTACAATTCTTATTTACAATTAATTAAAAGAATAATTAGAGGCATTAAATACTCAATAAAGAATAGTGATTAACGGCACTTCATTTTATGAATTTAAAACCAAATTAATAAAGGTTACAGGTAAAACATTTTGAGTTTAAATATAAAAGTAGTAAATAAGATTATAATATACATCAAATAGTACGAGTAGTATATCTTAACACATATGATAATGCGCAACAAGATTTCAATTTTATGATGGTTGTAATTCAAAATCCACAATTTAACATAAGTTAAAAATTTTTTAAAGGAGCTGATGATATGTATATATTCGGGAAGAGTATTGAATAGTTTGCATTACAAAACAGAGTAAAAGTTTCTTAAACTCAAATGATAACAATGATACTTGTGCTGCTTCTAAGGTCATGGGTGTCATTGATGGGACTTTGGATGCAGTGACACTAATAAAGAATATTATTAGTACAAGTGTCATATCGGCAATATTTTCAATTTATTAAACAGCCTTAAAGTATTGGCTACAGGAGAGAAATAACATACTTTTTGTTTTATCACATAGTTTTGGAATATAGTTAGCACTCCAGCAACTAATGCCATATTCTAACCTGGAGTTAAAGATCCCAAAATAAACATTTTTCAAGATTCTTGTAGAGCAGTATGTTTTTCGAAGCCGATAAAAATTCCGTAGAGTGAATAACAAATATTTCTTCAAAATAGAAATATGTTCGCCCTAGTTAAGATTTTGATCAATTATAACACATAAGTACGTATAACATTTAACTATTTCAATCTCGAAGCAATTTATATTACAGCCAACATTTTGATTATAGGAGGAATAACAATCACATTGGAGTAAACAATACTGATTTCCGGAGATTCTCTAGCTGCAAGACTGAAGTACATAAGTTTCGTCTTATAGCTAATTTATCAACTTGTGCCTTGCAAATGAGAGTCCAAACAAGTGAACATTTTGATTGATGTCAGCAACAAGACTTAAGCCATTGTTAGAACCGTACGAAAACGCGAAGTCACCTGCAAAAGCTTTTAGTCTACCGACGAATGAAAGACAAAAATTGAGTCGACGTAGATTAACATTTTACTTTCTGTTTTTAAGATTAGATGAAAATTAATCTGTGATCATGCCTCAAACCCTATACGAAATAAATTATTCAGAAGAAATTTATGATCTACCATATCGAAGGATTATATAGGAAGTTATAGCTGCCAATTGTGATGACAGCATATATTACTTGGGTTTCGCCTCATTTACCGTGAGACCAATCGAGCCGCTTCCGTTTCGATAGCTACGAATGCCTTATTGACGTCTCGCTGTCTTCATCCAATAACGTCGATGTCATCTGCGTACGCAAGCAATTGAAAAAACTTGTATAGAATCGGTCCCCTTCTATTGGCCAGTAAGTTTTGCATGATTCTGAAAAAATCACACAACAGCTCGTCGCCATGTCTTATACCTTTTTTGATATTTAAGGTCTTGGTTAATTCGTTACCAACCTTAATGGAGCAGCGAGAATGCACAAGACACACAACCTGACGAGTATGGCAGGAATACCAAAACTAAACATGGCATTATGCAGCTCGTCCCTGTGCACGCTGTCACATGCAACTTTAAAGTCGACAAATAGGTGGTGCGTGTCGAACTGGAACTCCATGGTCTTTTTCAAAATCTGTCGTAGTGTAAATATTTGATCGATAGTAGATTTCCCTGGCTTGAAACCACCTGATATGGATCTATCAGATTCCCCTATGGTTGGCGCAGTCGAAAAGATATCCCTTTTTGTGTATTGGGCAAATGGTGCTGAGGTTCCTTTCGAAGTTAATGCTTTCTTTTGACCAAACATATCTTGCAAATGAGCTGCTGCATGCACATGATAGCTCCAGCTGCTTTAAATAGCTCAGCTCAGAAGTGTTTGGTTCTACCTAAATATCCAAAAGAGCATTCTCGAATGGTTTTCCCTGAAACCAAGTTGGTTTACGCTCAAAAAGTCAATCAAGGTCAAAACAATTCATATGTGCTACTCAGGTAAAATATTGATTCAATTGGTTGGCAACAATAACTGCATCTGTAATATTAACTTTAACGTTTAAGCGTAATGGCTGTAGGCGATCATAAAATAATTGATTCGTTTACTCCTCGTTTTTTGCCAGAGTTTAATATGCTGTCAAAAATTGCGCTGCCGGAAGCGCTCTTATGTCGATGGAAACGACTGGGGCGTGTCCCTTATTGTATAAAGGTTTCTTTTACTATTCGCAAGGTTTTCGGTATATGTGTATTCCTGGCTAGTAGCAAAGATTCTCTTCATCGTGACCACCAGCTGGTTTATATCCTTTTGTAACTTGAAGCCGTCAAAGGGAGAATGGCATGTTTAATCACCTCATTCGTTACCACAACCAAACCAGCAACGGCGGGTTGTGTTATTCACCTCACTAATTAGTAAATTGGAGCTTATTGTGTGCTCTTTTTGATTGAGTTTACTGAAAAGTAAGCCGCAAGTATGAGACGGGGAGTCTTTGCTTTCTTTTTGTAATTAACAACAGAACTGATTGTGAATGTTGCAGCATTTTTTATGAGTATGAAATGTGCAAAGATGGTTTAAGGATTGGATTATTATATTTTCTGATTTACTTTCAATCCACATCGCTATAAAATAAGTTTATGTTCAGAAAATTGGTGGCAATTAGATTTTCGAAAAAAAACAGCGAATAAGTACGAGTTTACCTCGCATGGAGAGGGTTTCGTATGCTGATTTCCATTTTACTAGATAAACTATATTGCGTTAAATTTATTGAAAGAAGAAGAATTAAATATGACTACTTTAACATTCTTTCTGAGTGATGTCGTTGACTTTAATAAAACACATTTGTTAATAACCTTATCAGATAAATAAATAGCTAGCTTAACTTTAAAACATATAAAAAGGTGATTTAAAAAGAAATTCATTATACATACTTAATATTTTTCCAGCATTTTTTTTTTTTAAAAGACTTTTTAGAAGGTAAATTAGTTTTTTCAAAACACCCAGTAATCATATACAAAACAATCAGATACGCGCAGTTACTTATAGTGAATAATCGCTAGATTACAGCCAATCATGAAGCCCCCTCTGGGGAGCGAGAAAAATTACCCACAAAAATTTCTGGATCGCAAGTAATTCTCCATAATAAAAAAAATGACAGGAAGACTATTGTATGTATTCTAACTCAGGCAAAATTAAGTGGGACTTGGAAATTGAACCAAACCGGGAATGATCAATTTTCATCTATTTTCTTTAATTACCCTGAAACTATTTATTTTAAAATTATAAAAACATATTTGAGACCAATACAAAATGTCCTTTCATTTGATATGACACACGGTACAGGACCGCATGTTAAAAATTCATTTGTTTTTTTTGTAGGTTACAGAAGTACATATGTGCACCAAATTTCAACTTAAGCGGTCTAGTAGATTCGGAGCAAATTGGCTGTGACAAACCGACAGACAAACACACGAATGATCCTATAAGGGTTATGTTTCTCATTCGGATGGGAACTCGGAAAATTTAAAAAAAACGTCAAAATTGTAAGCTAAAAAAAAATTGTTTTATCTTCAAAAACTTTTGATATGATAAACGCAGGGCTACATTTAATTACAACAATAGTGAATAAAAACAAAATCATAAGTTGAAATAAAAAATCTTCAAGTTGGGTTCAACTTCGAGGTTGAGTTCAAAGCAAGGCTGCGTTGGGTATTTCTTAAAAATCCATTTCTCGGCTTTCCCGCCACCGATACTACTTTTTTTCCGAAAAATGTATAGGAATTCCCTTAAAATTCTAAAAACATTATTCAATACTCCCTATTTTTATGCAAATATTAGATGAACATTTTAAAGGCTACAAAAAGAATTGATTTATTTTTTTGTTTTACATGGATATTGTACATATTGGTTACATTACATGCATTATGCATATGTGTATACATATACATATATATTCATATGTATATATATTTTCTTAAATAATAGATATATGAATACATTTTATGGACATATGTAAATGGAAATTAATTAAGATCACTAAAAAATTGTAGAAAACATGAAAAACAAAAAAATTTCACATAAATTAAAAAAAGGACTAGTTCCACAATTCCCCTTTGATCTCAATAAAATTATAGAATATCTTTCCTATACAATATCCGTTGTTATTTTAGGGTAACCCTTGGCAATTAAATGGTCGAAAACGTAATCCACAGAATTAAAATTTTTAATTAATTTTCCTCTCAAAATATTATTTCCAGAAAGGCTTTGGTATTACACAAGGCATGGTTGACAACATTGGAATAATAAATGAATGAAATTTATAGCTTGCCATCACAAGCAATTTCGGAAATTCAATCATTCGTTCGTACTCAGCTGGTGGATTACACGATACAAATAGGTTTAAGCATTAGCATGAAAGACATTTTAATTGGTTTCAATTCAAGGACTTTCTGTTCCTTTTAGGAATGCACCTACATACATAGGTATAAACCAAGGTTCATATATAATATATGCGATAAAGAGCAGCTATCTAAGTTCTAAATTATTTGTTTAAATAAACATTTAAATTTTACATATGAATAAAGTCAATGTTGGGAACTAAATTGGTTTAAATATAATCAATATGTGAAACTCGTGTAAATTCATATACTCGTACGTAGTTTTAGAGGGATGATCATTTATAACCCTCTTCCGCGGTGTAAACATAATTTTAAGCATAACATATAGCTATATATATTTTTTTAATGTGAAAAACCAGATGTAAGTACATTTTAATACATTATGATTCATGTAAACTACATAACACATGCAAGGGACCAATATTAATATTTTATCGACCTGTTATAAGGTAAATCTAAGCATTTTGAAGTTTTCCGACTACTTAATTCAGGCATTTTGTTGCTGCTGTATTTTCATGTATCGGATTGTTAACGATCTAAACTGACAGGTTTCAAATATAAATTCTACATTTTCAGTAGGGCCCTTCCTAGATTATCATCAGTTGTTTTAAGATATCTTATTCTAAGAAACGATTATCTTAGCTCCCCTCTTTCTTTAAGAGAGACGTTCTGTTTCTTCAAATTATTTTGTAAGGATTTGAATTTTCTTATATATGTTACCAAAAATAATTGCATCATTCTTCGTCTTTTGTTTGTTTTGACATTTTTGAATTTTTTTAATAAATTTACCAAATACAAACATTTTAATTGGTTGTTTTTTGATTATTTTGATATCATATTTGTTTATATTACTAGTTTTTAAATAATTAGTAATAATTTCTGTTGGGTTATCGAAAGAAACGTTATCAATGATGATTCTATTCTTGAATAGTACTAAATAAGTTCCTTCTAATTTATGCCTATCTATTATTATTATATTAGTATGGTATCGTCCTTAATAATTTCTATATTTTAATTACTTTGCTTTATTTTTATATATAGGGCGCTTTCAAGTAATCAGCCTGCTACAAATTTTTTTTTGCGTTTGCTGCAAATTTTATCTCGTCTGCAGCTTAATATTTCAACAGTCGGCTGCGCTGAACTGAAAGACTCACAGCTAACTTCTGTGAAAGAAAGATGTGATTAAAATTAATATTATTAAATTCTGCTTTAGACCTTTTGTCTCTATCTCGAAACATTACAGAAACTACTATCTTTGTTTATGTTGTGCAGCCAGAGCAGCCAGAAAAAATTGCTGCAAGAAATGTGCAGCGCTGCCCTTACTATCTGAATAGTCAGCCCGCTGAATTCTTGAAAGCACCCATAGTATTCTCCTTGTTTATTATTTAATAGTTCTGACAAACATAATCTTTTATTTATTAGTTTACAAAAAAAAATTTAAAATATTTAATTTTATATATTTATGTTAATTAACAATTTTCCATCAACTTGGCTTATGGCCCTTGTTTCATATAAATAAGTTTTTGAAATAATAACATTTTTGAAATACCTATGAAATCAGTCAACGTTAGTTTTTCATCTTCATGTTTTGTATATTGCTATATTTAGAATACGTACCATTCTTCGCTTATATGATTGTCTGTATCATATTTTGTAGTTCAGCTAAAATTACCTTAAATATTTGTTTATTCATTCTATGACCTCCTTAATAAATTTATAGCTCCATAGATTTCTGAATTTCTAGTAAGGTCGTCATGATCTGGGTTCCTGCTATCCATTTTCATAATGTTCTAGTTTATTTATTCCTCTTCTTCGTATAAAGTTACTTATTTTTAATTGTTTTAATAGTGCCATTTCTTAATCTTCCTCCATATTAATATGAACGATATCATTTTTGATACCAAAGCTTTTATATTTGGAATTTTTATTAAAAATCTTTCTTAATACCTTAAGTTTGTAACGTTGAATATATCACCATATTTTTTTTATAAATTAATTAGGATGTAGTCAATAATTTCTGAAGATACAACTGTCTGTAGCATAAAAATTATTATGAGCAGTATTTTCTGTGATAAAATGTAAAAATTAGGTCTTAATAATGTCTTTGTGGACAATTATATATTTTGAAATATTCGAACTTTACTTCCTAAATCTTCTTTATCTTTTTTTTCTACAATATTTAGACAAAAGTTTCTCGTTTTGTTTATATTTTTTAATGTTCCTGTCTTTATTTCGAATAAGCATTTCATTTTGGGCTACTGAAAGTTGTGGTTAAGATATCGTAACTATTTTATTCCTTAAGACTATGAGTCTAGTTACCATGTCTTGGTTGGTTAAAATGTTATTTTGGTTGGTCTTCATTTTGTTAAATTCTTTACCTAAATTGTCCAGATTCAAAATATAAAAAATGGTTCCTTTGGCTTTAACTGAAATATAATACCTGTTTGATATAAAATATTTCACAGTGAAGTAATAATATAAATATAAAAAATAACATTTCTTACTATAATGTTGTTTTTGCGGCATTTTGTGAAACTATTTTAAATAATCTTTTCATATATTTACATATATCCTTTTATTTGTTATAGATACACTTTCCTTGGTTAAATTGCTTCTTTTCCATATTTTAAAGATCTGTTTTCTTTTCTTTTCACTATAACTTTATGTGTAAAGTGTATTAGATAAGCTCTTTTTTGTTCAGTATAATTGTCGTTATTTTTACTTCTCACACTTAATTGCATTTTCGCTGATTTTGTTTTTATTTTTTATCTTTGAATACCTTTGTTGTCGGGTATCTTTATTTATTTTATTTTTTTTGTGTTTATATTTTTTCTACTATTCTTTATTTAATATTACTTAACTACTGAATCAGTAGTTTTAAGCTATCTTATTCTAAGAAACAATTATCTTAACTTGCATATGTGTATATGATCAAAATGCAGGCTCTCCAAATTCTATAATACAAAACAATGTTTTAAGAAAAGTTAGCAGGATATACCTCCGATACTCCAGTTTTCCTCTACCAGTCTGCAACTGGTACTGTTTTGTTAAAGATGCTCTCTGCCATATTTTTTAATCTTAATATCAGATTAATATCCAACTATAATATTTTTAGAAAATCAGCAGATGTTGTGACTGTCCACACTTTTCTTAACAGTTTCCGGAATTTTTACAGAAGTTTTTCCTACCAATTTTTTAATAAGCATTTCCAAACAATCAGTGTTTTGAAGACTTCCAGAAGTTTTTATAAATTGGCTTTTGAGTCTGAGTATGAAAATTTAGAATCCTTCTTTTCTGGCGTGTTAGTGTTGCAACTTTCTAATAGTTAACGTATAATATATACTGCAGTTTTTTGTATTTTTTTCTTTAATGTTTTTTTGTTTAAATATTATTTGGTTATTGTTAATGTTTGTATATTTTTTAGGCTTATTCCACCCATAATTAAAAGAATATTTTTAATAAAGCCCTTTGAAGTGGCATTACATTACATATGCATTAGAGACAATAAATAAGACAATAAATAAACCTTTAGGCTAGGCGCAATCGTAGTTTTACCTTTTAGAAACTAACGTGCTGATTCGAAAATAATCAATCAGATATAATTGTTATCGGCGAAATTAGTCTAAAACAATAACAGGACATCATCCGCATTTCATAAATTTTTTGTTCAAAAAATAAGAGCGGGTTATTCTGATAGATAGAAGTCCGCCTCATCATTTCTCATTATGGCATCAAAGCTGTATCAGCATTGTAATTCATTGTATTTGAGTTCAAAAAGTATATTTCTCTAATTCGAAAATGCATGAAAAAATTTACTTTTTGCATTCAAATAAAATGAAGTACAATGCTGATACAGCTTTGGTGCCATAATAAGAAATGACCAAAATGGATGATGTGTTTTAATACCAATAACTTCATCAAAATAAACAATTGAAGAAACTTAAATGATTGCATCCAATATGGGCATATCTTGCAAAGTGTACAATCTGCGTCCTTTCTCAATGATGAAAAACAAAAAAACTATTGATAGTGCGCAAATATTTGATTTAAATGTGCTTTTGTTGAAATGTTATCAATAGGTCTTTAATACTATACAGTGCAAAAATATCACTTAAAAGAATCGCTGAATGGGCCCAAAATACGGCATCGAATCCACTGATTTATTGAAAAATTGTGTTCAACGATGAGGGTAATGGGTAAGTAAAAAAGTGATCAAAAACTTTTTATCTCGGATATACCCGAAGTTGTGTTTCAAAATTAATTGCAGAATGTATTTAATGCCTCCAGGGTAGGCAAGTTATCGCAAAGACTTTCGATAAACTGGGTTCTTGGCGGTAGGCTATTTAACCTCAAAACTACAAGTCCCTTAAATTTCTAGGTTAAACGCAACTTTTGATCAAATAAAACATGTAATTGAAGTGTTAAATTCATTTTTAAAAAATGTACCTTATACATATAATACTGTAATCCGTTCTATAAGAAAATCCCTAATTTCAACATTTGAGTACCGTTTTACGTCCCAATAGAGACTGCTTGCCGTTTTTAATAATGTACAATGCTGCTATCGATTCAAATTTTTATTCATGCTTATAAAGGCTCCAAAGACAGGTCTTATATTCATAAGCTCTTTACCACCTGATTTCTCGATTCTGTCTGGATATTCGGCTATGTTGTTGGCGATTGGTGCAAATATTATCCAGAGCCCATGCGCCTATGACTTCGTCTTTTATATATATGTCCACAACTTCCCGTTGCTTTCTTCCAAAAGAGCATTATTTAGCTGTTTGATTCCGGAGTCGCAAAATAAACTTATTGAAATTCTTCCCATTATCTTGTTTTAGCGCCCGAAACAGGTGTCTTTCAAAACCGGATTTCTCTTTGATGAAAAGAAGTCGTTAAATTTTCTAAATAAGATACACTTTGAATATATCCGCGTTATCGTCCTAGGTAACAACTGTATCCTACTAAAATTCCGGGGTATTAAAAATTGCCTCTTTCATCTGGGGTCACATAAGGTGAAGGAGCTTATTTTTCTGTCTTACTACATTAGAATCCTTTTGAATAAGAGTGCGCTGTGCCATTTTCTCCGTCTGTGAGTGAAATAACATAAATCGCCAAATGAGCAAATCAGCGCTTTACTAACTACCATCGAAGAACAACTTTACGGAACATTTTGCAGTTTCCCATAAAAAGAAAAAAAACAAGAAAAAAAGCGGTTTCTTACAAAAGAAAAGGGTATTTTTGAAATTGTGTGAGGAAAGCGTGGCAACTCTATGCACCTTAAGTAGGAGGTACTCGTATGTGTGTTTGATACAAGAAAAAAGTGGCTTCTTAGGATTCTAATACAATGAAAAAAAGTACCGTCTAGGGAAAGAGCGCGCAGTCGTCTTGCGGGTAAAAGTGCGCACTGCGCACTCTTATCCATGTATGGCGCATTCTTACTTTTAACTTTGTATATGCTGATAAATTATTGGTGGTAACAATTTTTTAACTTTTACTTTCTGTCGCAAGATATGTAACATCGAACAAAAAATCAGAGTCGTTGGTGGTGGCTCTTAGCTAATCTATCTTTTTATTGCCTTAAATTTGTTTTAAAAAATTGCTTTTGAGCCAAACATGTTGTGACATTATCAATTGTTAAACTGTTTTGAATGTATAATATATAATTATTAGTATTAATGCCGATAATTACTTAAGAACAGGATAATAGTGAAAATTAAACTTATAATGACGACATTTTATAAAGAGAGCAAAATTGGCAAAAGAACAAAAAAAATTTTTTAAATACAATGCTACCGAAGGAAGGGTGCATTTTCGTATAATTCATCTTAAATGATTTTTATAACATTGTACTTTAGAGTAAGTTTTTCGAACAGCCATATCACACATATTATTAAAAATATGAAATTTAATCTAACCGACCGAGTTTTGCTTTGCAAAGTTATCTTCATTGGCAATACTGTTTTGCTGGATCAAATTTTGACTATAACATTCTGAGGGGTTAAGTCAACAAAATCTCATACATAAGCATGTGCACAAGCATTTATCTGGAAATCTGTGTGATAAATGACTCTGTTTTTGTTCTTACAGAAATTAAATAAATACTCGCAAAAACTTTGATGAAAAACCACATTCGTTTCAGTATTTCCATTGAAAGGCAAAAGAATAAAAACACATACGTTCTTATGTATGATACCTTGGGATTAAAGCATATATCATATATTATGATATATACATA
Organism: Volucella inflata; assembly: GCA_928272305.1. Lineage (NCBI taxonomy): Eukaryota > Metazoa > Arthropoda > Insecta > Diptera > Syrphidae > Volucella > Volucella inflata. The sequence goes on along the minus strand of OV743718.1, from coordinate 36,362,221 downwards.
CTATATATGTTTTTGGCTTCTATAATACAGATGTGGACTTCCGGAATATCAGTTATGCTTTTATTCGTAGGTAGGAGAAAATTTCATTTCATCAACTGCTTTTCAAATTGCAAGACCTAAAGCAAAATTTAATTTTGTTAATGGAATGTTAATTAATTTGCCACATTTGATATATTCAATGCTCATCGACACATTAAAGAATACTCATACTAAGAGATATCTAAACTATCACACCAATAACCGTTGAAATACTATTCATTTTAATATATGCCTCTAAAGAACTTACCACAATCACTGGGAATTCAAACTTGTCTGCACTTCTGCAGTAGCTTTCCTTCTCCCAATTCTCAAATCAAATCAGATGTGAGGATAGGGTGGAAAAATGCAATAAATTTGAGATGGCATGTAGTCGTATAACTTGTAACTTTTTGTCTTCCGCCATATTGTCGTAAGGAGTCTACTTGTGAATATTTAACAAGAACAAATTCAACCGTGCACTCAAACGAAGCTTGATTGAACATACAAGAAGGATGTGTATAGTTAAAATATATATATATGTACAATATATATACATATATACCTATGCATTTATGTACATATACAGCTGTATAGGGATGTGCGGAAGCAATAGTTGTAGATTCTCGTAAAAGCACCCTGGATAGACGTAACGTACGACAATAAGTGGATGGGATTGAAGCCTCGAGGGAAACTTACATCCTTGTTGGCTTTCTAATTAATGAAAGTGACGGTTGCACCTGATGTTGCACAAACTCTCGTTTGTATGTGATTTGTTTTAAGGAAGAAGATTTGTGAAAATAGCATCGTCAGAAAGCATTTAAAGTATCCCTACTACACATTTATGGATGTTCGGATTTATAGTTTCAAGGAGTTTCAATGCAATTTTAACATTTAGCGTGTATTAAAAAATATACCTTAAGATTATTATACTCGTACATGTCTGCATAAACTTGCCAGTATAAGCATACCTAGATACAAACACAAATTGATGTGCAACGTTTTTTCCCATTTGAATGATTTTGAATGTGGTCATGAGTAAATTGAAATAAAAATTATTATTGCATTAATTATTATTAATTATTTGTATTGTATACATAAGATTAAAAGATTACCTCCAAAGTTGAATGCTTATCTGCAGGTGGTCGTTACGCTACTGTACCCGCCGATGTTTATATAGAACGCGATTGTCCATTCGTTGCCGTTCGCAGCAATTGTCTTGGTCTTAAACCTTACAAAATACAACTCGTGCAAGAACTGAAGCTGTACGACTCGCCACGAATTGAATGGGTATGTTAATAAACAAAAGTGCCTTATTTGGTCCGATGAGCAACCCCGGAAAATACAAGATCTGCCAATGCAACCGGAAAAATGGTCCGACAGATTCATTGGGCCGTATTTTTTTAAAGATGACCTTGAGAACAATGTTACCGGCAATGTTACAATGGCACCCTGCTATTGTTCAATGTTTTCGAATTGTTTTTTGCCCAAAATGCACGAGCTGAGAAATTTTTCTCTTGTTTTGAACAGGTGAATTGGCCGACTAGATCATCCGGTTCGACGCCTTTTCTATTATTTTTTATGGCGATACGTCTCACTCGTCTATGCCAAACCCTCCGTATCGGCCATTAAAAACGTAGTCGTAGTCCACATTTATTTGAAATAATCTTTAAGAAGTAATTGTCAAGAATTAATCTATCAAATCAAATAACAGTTTTATACACTTTTGCAATTTGTTTGCGCCTTTTTCGAAAATAATTACCCAGGGCTTGGCAAATACTCGCGAAAGCGCCATTGAGATCACGCTGGTTTCTTCCGAATGCATCAATAGCATCACGTTTGCGAATAGTTCGACGGACTTTTGGAAAATTGTGCCTCTTGTGTTGTCGCGTGAGTTTTGCACTAATCTTTTAAGAATGATGTTGAAGAAATCGTATGAAAGCGCATCGCCTTGTCTAAATCCTTTTTGACGACCTTGATGGAGCAGCGTAAATTCTTCATGTCAGAACTAGATATCGCTCTGTATAGTTCACCACTTTAGACGCTGTTATTCGCGCTTTTAAAATCGGTGAATCGACAAAATAGGGGAATTTTTTTTTCATTCCCAAGGAGGTTACTTTTCATCCCACCTAGTACAGAAACCAAATTTAGGCTATGTTGAAATTACATGAAACAATTTGTCTTTATAACATATACAGTGTGGCAAATAATACCGTGGACTGGCTCTAAAAAATATAATTAAAACACGATTTCTGTTTATTATTTATTCTCCTCCACACTTGTTACAGCGATTGCCTACACTACCTCATTTTGCGGAGTTGCTTCCAGTGGCCGTATCGAAGTAGCTTGAATGGTCAGAATGACGTCAAAATACCATTCCTGGAACTTTAATTTCAATTCGGGAACAAAGAAAAGTCGCACGGTGACCAATCACAACACACTCGCTTGATTATTGTGCAATAGAGACCAACTTTTAGGATCACAATAATCGGTTCGAATACGATGGATTTTGGCCATCAAACGCTTTAAAATTTCAAGATAATACGCGGCAATAACTTTTTCACAAATTGAATTGAATTGAAATTCTATGTGGATAATTCCTTTGCCATGGAAGAATGTGATAAGCATTTTCTTCATTTCTTTGGGAACTTTTCATTTCATCTGCCTGAAAGATGCAGACAACAATCATTAAATAAACAATCATCACGGTACACTTGCTGCATCAATCGGAATGTTTCTGATGCATTTTTACTAAGTTTTGCTGAGAATTTAATGACCGATTTTTATTCCATGTTGAAACTTCAACATCAAATGAAAAGGTGATCTGGGAAAAAATTTTAAGACGCATGTTCGGACAAATAAGTTGGACTCTTAGTTGCTGAGATATGCCTCGTGTCGGGTATATTATTTGTCATACTGTGTATAACTTTACGTTTTCCTAGTCAAGTATTTTATATTGTACCTTTCAATTAGTCTATTTGGTTTTTTTTTGCTAATTATGGCGGATAATAAATTTACAAAGTCCATTAATCTGAATGAAAAGCTCCGGAATTCATGTTTTTAAATATAGTGCTGAATTAAGGCGGCCCTTCTTTGGAAAAAAAAGATACTTAACGACTCTGGAAATAGATTACCCACCTCCTCATCTAAGCAGTTTTTGCAGAAGTCTTGTGTAAACATGCCATGCCTTCCTGCATGTTAACCTATAAGTCAGTGTTCGGTGATGAGATCTAATACAAGCGGTGAGATGTTTTCTGTTTTTAATGATTAAACTCTTAAAGCGATTCAGAGCAAGCCATGGCCAAATTTGTTTCGTTGCTAGACATGTTGACTCAATAGTCCACAGAAGATTTGCTCTTTTGTTAGCATCCAGCTTTAGTGTTTGTGTGCATGTAGCATTTGGTTTACCCATGATAGCTTTTCCCGAAACAATGGGTATTGTGGTTACAATTTTAGCAAGTTCACTGGAATGTCTCTATGCATCTAGCAAATGTGAATTTTTGAATCTTAACTCCAGGAGAGATAAACGGCAGTCTATAATGGTTTTCGAGTTAAACGAACATATCTCCAGAAATTTAAAAGCGGTCTGATTGTCCAAAAATATGCAGATATCCCCTGCAAATATCACGTTTTTCTTTAGCCAGGCCTCTTTAATTGTCAGAATTTCCGCCTGGGACATACAAAAGTGACTAAGAAGGCGGAAAGATAGGCTTAGGTTAAGCTTATGAGCAAAAAAATCGCCACCAACCTCCCTATCAGTCTTGGAACCATCCGTATACTAATGGATTGATTCGTCATCCAATCGGGAATACGATGTTGGGAGTCCCACTTATTCTCAATGCCTTTTTTGCAAGAGAATAAAGCTACTGATGCTTATCTTACTCTTTTTATTACGAAGTTAAAAAAATGGGAGTTTATAGCCAGGCCATGAATATTTTATTATACAATAATACGGCCAGTGGGTATAAATACCATATTTATTTATTTTATTATTATTTCAATAAACCTCTTACACAGTAAGCTCAGAGCTTATAAGGTTGTGGAAGATTTACAATTACATAGATAGTTCACAATATCAAAGTTAAAAAGCAAAGATGGAAGTACTATGAGAGTTAGTAAGTAGTTAAGTAGTAAGTAGTAAGTTAGTACCATAAATCAAATAAAATCAAATTGATTTCAAATAATAGGAGACTTCTAAAATCCTGAGTTTTACGTTAATATTGGATTTAAATTTATTCATTTTTTTATGAAAGTACTTTCAAACTTCGCAGTGTCATGGGGTTGTCAACTGCAGAGACGTTTAAAACGATGTCCAATGTTAATTGCACCTGAATTTAATTAGGTCTCAGTTCCGAATTTTTTTTATAGAAAGTTACTTATTCGTATTGCAGACAGGAAATGTATTTTAAGCTCGTTGTTAGTGCATTCAAGAATTAGGTCTTTTACAAAGACATTATGGAGGCGGGACTAAACCAGCTAGGAAGATGTAATGACTTCAAAAGTCTGATAAACCAGTAGATTGAAATGCAGATTTCAGTTTAATGTTGGGACTCAATGAAAAGAGAAAAAAAAAACAAAAATTATAATTAGCAACAGTATCTTAGTAATTTTAGTTGTCCGTGAAATTCAAATCTTAACTATCCAACCTATTCTTCTTATTCATATCACTTTTTGTGAAGAAGATATATCCAACTTAGATAATTTTAAAGATATTGGTATGTCTTGGGAAGGGAAGAAGTACTTTCCTAAGAGCAACTTCGGTAGGGGTGCGCAAATTTTTTGCGGAGCGCTTATGTCATAGATAGACTTTAGTTGGCTTTGTCGTCGATGCGAGAAGAATGTAGTCCTGTTCGGACAACTTTTACTGTTTCATACCTTTCCCGCAGCTGAAACCTTATCTTCCAGCAGGATAGTGCATGGGATAATGCATAGTTTTAGTCACAATCTGCATTCAACGAGATGAAATTGTCAGTTTTGTATGTTTATGAGAAATAGCCAAAGAAATGCTGGAAAATTTACTTTCGCCAATTGAAAAACTATTATTCAGGCTTATAAATAAGAACAGTGACTATACCAACTCTGGGACCTCATCGCGTAACTTTCGACACAATCATCGTTTTTGCGATGCACTTGAACGATATCGTTTTTAATTTGCATCATGTCGATGGTTCTCGTGTCGTCTATCGTTGCTTTTGTTTAAAGTTTGAGAGCTACTGAATGAAGTTTCCACTATCAAAAATGACGAAAGTTGTCTTATTGTTGTTGTTGTTTTCTTCGTTAATTGGTATTTCTGAAATGTTTGTATATTTTGATATGAAGGTATTTGTTAATGTAAGGATTAACTTAGGAAAGAAGTTAACAATTCGCATTCCTAATCAATTTAATTTCTAGAGTGGGCACGCCTTTGTCAAGCCCCACCTTTTTATTCAATTTTAAAGTTCTTCGCGAAACAACGAATCTTTAATTCAAACTATTTATTGCTAAAAGAGAGTATTAAGATAAAAATAATATCATACTCGCCAAGTTAAAACGAAATTCGCCCGGTCAATCGTCAAACCCTGAACCGTTTTCAAAAGAAACACATTTGTGTACAGAATTGTGCATCGAAGAAAGTATAATAACGGCTTTATATTTCTTAAGGCCATGCAACAATATCATAATTTCATACTGAAACACAAATATAGTTTAATTAACAGAAGGTTCTTTATGAGGTATAGATTTTGGTTGAATTTAATTCTTGTTTTTTTCGTAAAGTACAAGGTGGCGCAAACTTAATCACCCAATTAATTTATTGTAATTAATTAGTTACAATTTTTTTGTTAAGCGGAAAAGATGATATCCGCCAAGTGGCTGCCGCCAGTGTTGATACACATTTGTGGCCGTTTTATCGCATTTTCCATGACTTTCCGCAAGATTTCCGGTGATAACTGTTCGCATTCCTGTCAAATATTCTCCTTCAGGGCTGCGATTGTTTGAAGTTTGTTGGCATAAACCCGCGACTTCAAGCAGCCCCAAAAAAAGAAGTCTGGGATGGTTAAATCGGGCGATCTTGTTGGCCATGTCAAATCGCCAAACGGGAGATTACGCGACCAGGTAACGCCTCCTTCACAATACCTGTTGTGACGCATGCTGTGTGTGCGGTTGTACCGTTTTGTAAAAACCACATGTTTATCGAGCCTCGCCATTGGCGTCCTCAGAAAAATACGGCCCAATCACTTATCCCGCGTGAACCCCGCACCACACAGTGGCTTTGAGTGGATGTAATGGCTCCTCGTGCATCACACGAATTTTCAGTGCCCCAGAAATGAAGATGTTGCTTATTGACGTAACCGCTTAAGTGGAAATGCGCCTCATCGCTCATGATGATTTTCGGAACAAAACCGTTCTCTTCGTTGTTGAGATTGAGGATGGCTTGACAGGAAAGTATAGTGCTCCATTGCTTGTCTGTTTATACACTGCAGCTGTCTAGTTCACAAATGTCAAATATGATTAACGTATGACGCGATTTACAAAAATTATAACATCTTCCGATAGGATTATTTATTTTGCGCCACCTTGTACCTAGAGTAGTAATTCTATCATCTAACAGACGCATAACGAGGTTATACCAGTTATCAATCGTGGGATTTCTGTTTTTTCCTTTCAGATGATCCATCAAGCGGTGTACTTTATCGGAGGGTTTATTTGAAAGCTAGTTCTAATTTTGACGTGTAGAATTTTTCAGCGTCATTGACTGCAAAGAATTTTAGTCCGTATTTTGCCAGCTTTCTTGGAAGGTATTGTATAAAAGAACAGCGGCCTTGGAAAGGTACTTATGGTATTTTCAATCAATTGTAACAAACTCCCTGGAAGTGTAACAGTTTTTTTACAATCTCTCATAGATGAGTCTAGAAGAGGATTAACAGCAGTTAGCTGATCTGTTTTTTGCCTTTCAACTCGAGTACTCTTATAGTCAAAAGGCATACATCCCAACAGAAACAAAAACATTTTAGAGGACATGCAACTTCTTGCTCCAATTAGCCCATCACCTTCTTTATTGCAGAATCATTCACACTGATATGATATCTTCCTTTTATTCCTAATAAACATAACAAACCTATCACTGCCATTATTTCGTTGAGACTTATAAATTTTTCATCGCAATAACGGCCATACTCCACTTTTCTCGTTTACGAGAAATATATAAAATGGTACAGTAAACTATTTGATCCATCATTTCAGGGCTTATAATCTAAAGAAAGCTATCAATTTCACTTGACGCTTTTTTAACATCACCTTTTGGTCCAGGCAATATACTTACAATATTTTTGGAACGTGTGCGGGAAGTAGTTTCACAAAAATATGTGATGGCCCACATCATCCCATCTTTTCAAAAAAAAAAAATCTGTTTTTTCATCATCCTCGTCGATCTCGTGATCCTATTCACCTTCTTGATCACTTTCACTATTAATCCCTTCCTCGTCATCATCAGATAAATCAAAATCAATATTGTCTTCTAATGCGATATATTCTCTTTCCTCATCTGATTATTTAATGAAAAATAATTTAAAATGTCTCCACCATTCGTAAACCGATCCTTTGTAAAACATTAAATTATTCTAAATAAAAATTTCCAAACTGGTCCAAAATAATAAAAAAAAATGAAAAAATAATATTACTTACATGTAGAGTCCGACCGAACATTCGGCTTCTGCTTCGGCTTCGGCCACATTCGGCTTAAATTTCCACCTTCGGCAAAACATTCGGCTTCGGCAAGAAAAGGCCGAAGATTAAGCCGAAGCCGAACCATTTTTCTGCAAAAATTAAACTATTATACGCACCATGTTTTGGAGGAGATTTCGAGCAAGTCATTTCATGTTTGTTTCTATTCAGTGCTGATCGGAGGGCTTATTTGCAGGGAGAAAATGTACCTAGTTTTCTGGTACAAGATTTCATGTACCCCTTGCTCATAATTTTCAATAGGAATAATCCCGTTAACTATTTTTTTCCTAACACGTGCACTTATAAGTAAATTTTTATCATAGAAGAAGTTTATAACAAACAGAATGACAAAGTTTATGCAACGTCATCTAAAGAAGCAATAAAAGTTGTTCCGAGGGTTCAGCGGGGGCACCATCCCGCTTCTGTTATGGTTTGGTGGGGAGTATCGCATCAAGATGTCACATTACTGAATTTTTGTGAAAAGGGTGTGAAAAGAGGGGTAAAAGTGTACCAGAAGAGTGTTCTCGAAGGTATTGTCAAGGGCGTAACAAATACCCTTTTCAACGGGGAAAGATGGGTCTACCAACAAAACTCTGCTCCGGCACACAAAGCCAAAACGACGCAAGAGTAGCTTAGATGCAATATTCCGAATTTTGTGGCTGCTGCAGATTGCCCATCAGTAAGTCCAGACTTAAATCCGCAGGAATACAGGTTGTGGTCAGAGCTGAAAAGCATGGCCTATAAGACTCCCCATCGAAACTTGATCAGCCTAAAGGCAGCTTTAATAACAGCAGCATCGTCGATTCCCATCGAGACAGTGCGTGCCGCCATAGCACAACGGCCACAATGTTTAAAAGCCTGCGTCAAAGCGAAAAGCGGCCATTTTGAGTAAAACTTTTTTTTCTTCAAACTTATATATTGTGAACTAATGTAAGAAATAAGTTTCATGCACTTTTTAAATGTAACAGAACTTATGGCTATACTAGGTAGATAAACTTTTGTTTCTTGCATGTAATATTAAGATATTGAATTTTGATTGTTAATTCCACTTCATCGTTCGTATTCTCATATTAACTTTGTTTATTGTATTTACGAATGTAGGCTTTTGAATAGTAGACTATTTTCCCTTCTGTAACCAATGAACGTGGATCTGGAATTTTAAAATCAAAGAGAAAGTGAGATCTTCTCTTCTCAAGTCCACAATTTGTAACACTTTGTCAAAACAAGTAGGTGGTTTAATAAAAGCATTTTTAAAATTTCTTAGAAAATCTATTCCTTTAAAATATATTTTCACAGCTGCTTCATCGTTTCTATAGTCCCAATCATAAAATTTAATTTAATTAGGGCAAATTAGGACTTATTAATTTAAAAGATATGACCAAACGAGTTTGACTTTTCGTCAAAGCATTTCCCTAAGAAAATCTAAGAGCTATAGAAGTAATAAAATCATCATCTTCTAAAAAAATTCACCAATCGCTAGAAACAATTGTGTTGTGTTTTATTTGGCTATCATGTTTAAAATTTTTAGTAGATACTTCTTTTTGCCTCACGAAGAAATGGCAATTTTGCTTATGATACAATTTCAAATTAATCCACATACAACCACAACATTCTAATGAAAATAATTTGTAAAACCTCAAACTCAAAATAGCGAGATTACTTAACCACAACATTTGATATGTAGGATTAACAATTAAAAAATATAGCATCCAATATGCAAATGATAGAATAAAATTCAAAATTTTCAGTTTTCCTTGGTGAATAATACTCGCATATCTAGTATATTTATTTGGTGCGAATGAACGATTTATAGTTTTGAACCTTACCGCGAAACTTGAAACAGCTACATATCTTTTTCTAACCCTAACACATCATGTGGTTTTAATTATATTGTATTTTTATGACAGCAGATATGTAGGTTCGTACATACTTATACATACAAACAATGCACAAAACAAATATTTTTTAAACTATTTTAGATTCGTTAACAAAGAAGAACAAACAAGAATATATATGAATGTACTCGTACTTTAAATATATTTGAAACTATCGTCCACTGATTTTGCGACCAAGTTTCATAAATTTCATATAAAATAATAATAGAAAATTTTTCTAATTAGTGCAATCTCTAAGGTACTCGTGCATACACAGGTTTGAAAATAATATCCCGCACACGAGCCATAGCTCAGCATAGTTGCGGCATCTATTTGTCCGAACATGCGTTTTAAAGTTTGAATCTTTCTCTTATATTCGTCAAAAGTTCATGACATTTAGTTGACATTCAACAATTTTAAAAAAATATTTTTCCAGAATATTTTTTCACTTTTTGTTAAAATTCCACTCAGAACTTGGAAAAATGGATCAAAAACATTCCGATTGATGCAACAAGTGTACCGTGATGATTATTTGAGTAGAACAGTTGAGTGGTTAAATGTATTTTGGGGGGCTGAGAAACCTTCAAAAATGAAGACAATCCTCATAATATTCTGCGATAGCAACCTAATTATCCAAAAATTATTCGCTCCAACTGTTGAAATATTTAGTTACTGCCGCATAGAATCTTGAAGTATTCAAGTTTTAAAGCTTAAAAATCCCGTAGTCGACTCGAATACTGCGATTCAAAAAGTTGGTCTCTGTTGCACTATAATGCATCGAGTCACACAGCATTCATTGTTCACCAATTTTTGGCTCGAAATCAAGTGTATGTGTTAAATCACCCACCGTTTTCACCTGAATTGGTACCGCGCGAATTCTCATTGTTCCCGAAATTGAAATTCAAGTTGCAAGGAAGCGACATTCCGACAATTCACGCCGCTATGACATGGCCACTGGAGGCAATTCCGTGAAATAAGGTAAGGTAAAGCAGGCATTTGGATCACTATTGAACCGCTGTAACAAATGTATTGAATCGGGAGGAGAATACTATATATCGAACAAAAATACGAAAAAATTAAGAGAAATCGTGTTTTAAGTATGTTATGTACAGCCAGCCCGGAATATTATTTGCCACACTATGTATGTATTCTGTGGGTTTCTATCGCCTTACGTGAGTGTGATTATATTTATTAGAAAGTTAGGTTTAGTTTAATCTTATACAAGTATACAAGTACATAAAAAAGTAAATATTTGTGAACATACAAGTACACATCATAGAACTAATGTTAATGTTTTACAATGTCATTCCATTTATACAATACTTTCTTTTAAAGGGATCACTTCCGACAATACCTTTATGGCCAGCTTATCACTAAAGTTTTATTTATGGGAAAAAGCTTCTATTTTATTAAGACAATGGTAGACTGATTTTGATTCTATGAGGCTTGAGCCTAATGCTGCCCGTGAGTATATGGATGGGGACAGCTTTCATTTTATTGGCGAGGATGAAATTTGCGCGAACCTGAATGGCAGGTACATTCGCTTTAAATACCCTGGGACTTTTTTACATTAGTTGCGAAATTCTGGTGTTTAGGCCAAATATGCCAGCGACCACTCCTGTGTCCATCTTTGAACCATCCGTATACCACTTCATACCTTTAAGGTTTAAAGTGGGGTTTTTGTATACCACTCGGCTTTGAATCACATTATTGCAACCTATGCTAATGAACAGAATCTTAGGAAGGCAATGGCTTACCGCGCAAATCATGTGAAGCTCTGGGATTTTGGAAGGAAGGTTAAGTTGATGCATGTGATTTGAGTGATTAATCTCTCATGCTTCTAGTAGTCTGACTGTGTTGCGAATTGATATTTTTTTGATAAGAGAACGATGGAGTTAAACCAATGTGAATTTCTGTGGCTGCTGAAGGGCAAGTGTGCATTCCTCTACGGCATGAATGCAAGTCTTTGTAGCCGTTGCAGTTTTGTATGATAGTTTCCTCATTTGTTTTGTTTCACCCTACTACTGATGAGTAGGTGATGATAGGTCGATGATTGTATATATCCAATCAGTAAACATTAGTGCTAATCCCTAGGTCTTATCATTTAAATGTCGCTAAGCCCACATTACTTTTACCGCTTTTGTAATTTTATTTTTACTTTGTAAATTCCTATTAAGTTGTTCATTGAGAAGCACTCAGAGTTATTTAAGTTCGTTAGAGTACCGTTAAGTAAGTTACGGTCCAAGGTCAGATTTATTTAAAGTGTTAAAGGAAACAAGAGCAAAGAGAGAACACCCGCTTCTAGACAGCGGATGTCTGCGACAGAGATCTTAGTCTTACCGAAAGATGTGAAGATTTTTCTGTTTACGAGCAGCGCCTTCTTAACCCCTCGGTTAGTGAGATGGCCAATGCTCCGTTTGAATTTGTATTCGGTATTATCAAATGCACCTTCAATATCCAGGAAGGAAAATATCGCAATTGCCTTTCCTCAGTAGGCCTCATTTATCTGTGTTACCAGATTAAAAAGAGCCTCTTCCATGTATCATTCTTTCCTGTAACGGCCTTGAGTTTCTGTATAGAAATTCTCCGATGTGTACGTCGATAAGTCTTCCCATGGTCGATATGATTTAGGTAGTTCGCCAAGTTTTTCTAGTATGCGGAAAATGACTTGACTCCAGGCTTGTCGGAAACCAAACTTTAATAAGGCGATTATAGTGGGAAGAAACTGGATCAGACCTTTTTGGGAAGATTTCGTCCAGTCCAGGTTTATATGGTTTAAATTTGGTTATGACTAATTCGTTTTGTCTTTACTGAACAAATTTCCAGAAAGCCTGTGTCAGATTGTGAGTTTATTCATGTATCCATTGTAGTTTGACCATGTAGAAAGTTGTATCCATTATAAAACCTTATGTGCATATGGTCAGATAGGGATACCCTGTCTGGGACATACCAATTCTTAATAAGGGTAAAAAAGAGAGGAGATGAGATGGTAAGGACAAGTACCTTTTTTCCAATAAAACATATAAAGGTGAGTTTGTGTTCCTTATTACAAAAAGAAAATTTTTGATAAGCAAATGCTGTAATTTAAAAGTAGTTCAACCCTTGTATTGGTGTAACTGTTACTACAGCCTGGATATTGGCATCGCATAGAAGAACAACGGTGGCACAGTTCGATCAGGTACAGGACCTGAGGGATCGAATGTATGCCTCCGGAGAAATAGGCTGAGGTGCACACGAAGTCTTGAAGTTTATTCCGGTGCTCCCTGGCTGGTGTTAAAATCTGTAATAAGAAGATATCTTATTTTTAAACAGATAAATAAAGTTATCCTTGGTCTTAAATCTCCTCGTTCAAATTTTAATAAGCGCCCCTACTGCTGAGGCCATATATCTTACCCTTAATGGCATAGGTATATTAAATTTGTCCTAAAATGTTTTCTTTAGTGCAACGTTGGTTAAAGGGGACAAAGCATCTTTATTTTTTTCTGCAAAATCTTGTTTGTAGGATATATATGCGGGATTTGGAGCCAGACCAACTGACGATACACTACGAACATAACGCAGTACATACAAACCACACAACAGGACAAACGGTTCATGATCAGGCACGATCAGGCACCAGACGACAGACTACAAACAGAACAACGCAAGTAGACGAATCCATACACACACACGTCGACGAAGAGGACAGTTACAACCACAGTATATAGATCATATATATGTATAGATATTCTTTGGTTACAACGACCAAGCAGAACGCACCACAGAAAACAAAGAACTACAAAAAACCACGCACACATACGAACATACAAACAGTACATGGACTAAAGAGGACAAACAAACGAACGACACAGCAGTCAATCGCCATTAAACGTTTCAAGAGGAAGGTCTCATTGTTTATTCCGTAATATTAGAACATCATATTAACAGAATAAAGTATAATGAAATTTAGTATAAGTAAAAAGTGTTTTAGTGTTTTAAGTCCCATTTATAATACTCGCAGTATTCGATACGTTGTTCGAAAACGAGATCGCATGAACTGTCAAAAATATTTCCGTAACATGTAATTCAATGTGTTCGCTTACAATAATGCGAGTCTCGCAGCGAGCATCGCAGTCAATTTCGAAAATATAGAAAGCTCTCGCATATCGCATTCGAATTCGAATGCGACTCTCGTATCGCATCTCGCAGTATTGTAAATGGGACTTTAGGAAGTGAATCCTACATGTATGTCGTTTAGTTTTTTATCAGAATTTTTTCATTTGCTAGACTAATGCTTTGTGAAAAGAACCCGTTTATGATGTGTGGTTTTGGAAATGAGTCCTCTCCACTAACATTATGTTTAGCCAGCACTTCGTTATTTTTGGGAAAATGCGTCTCAGCCAATTTGCTGTGGCATAATTGGAACGAACTTTACTAACATTAGCCTGATATGCGCGCACGCACCCGCAGAGGAGAAAGATGACGACACCAAAGATGCCTTCTATGAGCTCTTGAACGAGACCTACAAGATACAAGCCATAGCTATGACATTAAAATTGTCCTCAAAAGAAGAATAAGTCTTGCCAATCGCTGCTTCTTTGGGCTAAGAAGGCATTTGGCTAGTAAAGCCCTCTCTCTAACAACTAAAGTTACCCTATATAAGACCTTAATAATCCCAGTCCTGCTCTATAGCGCAGAGGCATGGACATTATCAAAAATGGATGAGGGTGCTCTTGGCTGCTTTGAGAGAATAATTTTTCTAGTGATTTTCGGTCCCGTCTACATTGACGCTGAGTAGAGGAGGAGATACAACAACGACTAAGATTGGTGGGTCATGTAGAGCGGATGAATACCAATGATCCGGTCCGAAAAGTCTTCGAATCCGCCCCCGAGGAACAGCGCAGTAGAGGAAGTCCTAGACTAAGGTGACGCATGCAAGTGGAAAGGGACCTCAGCCAACTTAGCGTGCGAAATTGGAGGCAGCTAGCACAAGATCGAGCCAGCTGGCGACGCTTGTTGAATGAGGCCCAGGTCGACCCCGGAATGTAGCGTCACCTAAAGTTTGTATGAGCCGCAGTCAGGATAGTAGGTTTTCAACCTCCCGAAGCCGAATTATTTCCTGAAGCCGAAAAAGGGTTTATGTCCATTAAAGGGACTTTCGGAGCCCTTTTCTGGCCAGGACGTCAGCCTTTTCATTCAATTTATTCCTTCGTGTTCAGGAACCTACCATAGTTGGGTCTTATGATTGAGCTCAGTTTTTGGAGGGTTTTGAGCAGGACATGACTGATTTGCAGTCAATGGTGTGCGATCTAAGGGCATTTACAGCTGTCTGACTGTCCGTGAATATATGGGTGTTTGCGCCTTTGATTCCAGAGTTGTAGATGTGTTTGACATCTTCTCGAATGGCGTGGAGATATCCCTTAAATACACTGGGGCTTTTAACCAGCTAAGGTGATGTTTAAGTTTGTTTCTTATATATACCAGCTTCCACTCACGATTTCATTTAAAAACCATCCGTCTACCACTGCATGCCATTTTGGCTATTTGGTGAGCTGTTGCTAACCCATGCTTCTTTGATGGGATTCCCCTGGAGATTCGTTCGTCGAAGCATAATGTTTTTTTTAATTCGGTCTGTTACCTCGCAGAACATATCAAGTTCCGGGAATTTAGAGAGCAGGGTCTTAGGTCCGGGTGGTTGCCAAGACTTAACCCTTTAATTTTAACTTCCTAAGCTGCGTAATGTCATTTTGTTTAGTGTAGGGGCGTTTAAACTCTTATTGTTTTTTATAACAGCTTTGGAAAATACCCAAACATGTTAGACGCTGCACTTTTTTGAGCTTTAAAATAGCAGTCTTTTGCGTGACTTTAGTACACCATACTAAAGAAGAATATGTTATGGTTATTGTAAATCCATGGCGGGATTTTTGGAGAGATCCCTCATACATGCGACGGCTTAGGTTGCCTTAGTTCATTTGTTGTTAGAGTTCCAGTTGAGCGTTTCATCGAAGATTACTTCCAGATACTTTGTTTCGGCCGAGTACTCAATGAGTGTGTCGTTATAAAATTTTATATTATATATATATGTATATTTATTCTTTTAATGAAAGAAACTGTGAGAACCTTACTTAGGTTTATGAAGAGATTTTCTCTGATGCATCAATCTAGGACTACTTAACTAACTAACTTTACGGTGTTTTACGAGTATAGTAACTACATTAGCCTTTCTGTCTATAATAATGACATGATCGGCATAACCATCATGCTTAATTTGTTAAGTAGGTCGATGGCCAAAGACCACAGACGATAATACACCTCCCTGCGGGCAGCCTCTTACGGCTGATACTGATATCGAAGTAGAAACTAATGAAGTTGTATACTCGTATATATGGCTTTCAAGCATTCACTTGACTTTTTTCCAGGTTTGGAAATAAATACCACGTTGATTTACCTTCAAATGTGTGGTATGTTGCACCAGGAGAAGTTGAACCTAAATAAAGCTATTGGGTAGGTGCAAGGAAATCTAAGCGTTATTGGAAGTGAAACAGCTGCCTTTAATTTTAGCACGGATTGAGTATTCTATGTTTTTAATCAATATTCTCACGTTAAATACACCAAGTTGTTGAATGCAATAAGTCAACGTTGTTGAGAACTGTGACTTATCGATTCATAAAAATCATTTCGTACAATCTTCATTACCGCTATTACATTTTCTTAACTACGTGCTGGATGTAGTTCTGGATATAGTCTCTATGGTCGCGATTGTCCATTAATGAAAATTGGGCTTTCAACTTTCACTGGGCTTTAAAGCGAATAGTGCGTTCGTTAGGCCAATGATGTGGACCATAAATGGCTCAAAGCTCAGGGAATACGTTCCTCGTAAGACGCTGATTTTCGTAATATAGCTGAATAATTTAAAGATAACGAAAACAAAAATATAATACTAGTGTGACATGGCGCATACATGACCTCTCATTAAATCGTTCCGCAATAATATCTCTAAAAGAATAACTTATAAGGTCTGTCTATTGTTATTCTCTGTTTCCTGAGCAAAAACGAGTGATAGCTTGCTCAAATGGATTTGTAAGGGTTCTATTTGAATTAAATATTTCGCTATAGTTGATTTTATTGCGTGAGTACATTCTTGCGTAATACCAAAACTTTGTACAAACTTGTGGAATACCTTGGTTTCTGGAAGGGGCATAATGTTATTGAGATGGGATTAATAATTCCGCACAAGATAATAGGTTAAAACCTAAGCTTCATGGTAGTTAAGGTACCCTTCAACTTGTGCACGCCACCCAAGAAGAGGATTTCCTCTTCTATGATGTCCATCCGGTTAAAAATTAAGGACTCTTCAGGTCGAAGAATTATATAATAACTTAAAGAAAATAAATATGGATAAATATGACACAAAATTTATAAAGCAAAAACAAAGATGGATATGAGGAGATAAAAACTAGTAAAGCAAAAGGCCACCTGAAGCTGCCAGAGGTTGCAACCTCATCAGAGAAGCTAATCGTCTTTCCACAAAGCACCGAAGTCAAGCAGCCAACAACACAAAAACAACGAGAGAGCAATCAAAGACTTTCTTGAAGGCAATAAACCTTGCATACAAAGTGTCGTGCTCAGTTATTATTCGGACTCCCACCCCTGGAGAGTCAATATCGAAACCAAATACACCTGAGTTTCAAACCACTACACGACAGCAATTTTCCTCTCTCCTCCTTCTATCTTTCCGCCCGCGTCTTGGCAACAGTAAAAGGCTATCATAAAAACCCCTTGAGGCGTAAATTATAAAAAAAAAAGTTCTTTTGCAAATAAAAAGAGCATTATATGCCTTTTTGATTCTTTCCGTTACGTTAAGATTCCAATTCAGTTTTTCGTCCAGAATTACACCCGGATACTTCGCCCTCCGAGCGGGACAGACCCACTCCTTTGAGTTTCGGGAGTGTAAATTGCGGTATCCAGTTCCGTTTTGGAGGAGGTGATATTGAGACCACAGCTGCTCGCCCAAGTGCTGATCGCCTGCACTATTGTGACCACGTCATCCGCGTATGCCGTGGCGTTAATGCCCTTTGAATTGGGCTTTTAAGAATGTCATTGATGGCCAGCACCCACAAGGGTGGAGTTATGACTCTCCCTTGAGGGGTTCCCCTGGTCATTGACATTCTAGCCGAGCTTTGTCCAATGGAACAGTTTATTACCCTTCTTGCAAGCATGTTTCAAACCCAATTTGTTATCCCCTGTTCTATATTTGCGTCTACTAGAGCACTTTTAACGGCGCTGGACTCCACGTTATTGAAGGCTCCTTCTATATCGAGGAAGCTCGCCATCGCAAACTCACCGATTTTTTTTTCCATTTTTAATGCATTTTTATTTAATTAAATCAGGAATTCTTACAAGCTAGACAAAAAAAACGCTTAAAAATTAGCTTAAAAGACCTCGTTAGGATACATTTGTATTTGTACTCCTACTCTGGTATTGTGTACAAGCGAAGACAAGCCCTAAGGCAAGCCGTCTCAAAAACCCGAATCTTTTCCATTAGGCTTGCTTGTACATTGAACCACACGGGACACCCAGATACCAGCATGGGCCTGATAAGGGCTATGTAGCAGATCATGGAAAATCATTCCATGCAATATGTGTCGGACTGAATAAAAGGAATACGGTATTCATCAAAGAGTTCTCCGACAACCTCCTATTCTGGTCGAGATGAATACTGCGATCAATGATCTCAAATCAGTTTGTTCCGCCCAAAACATCTCTAACCTTAAATTGTGTGAATCGATAAACAACCTAAATTCTCCAGCTGCCCCCTCAATCCAAGTGAAGTGAACCTATCAGATCATTTGTGTAAATGTTGAAAAGGATTGGCGAATTGACCGCACCTTGTTGCAGACCTTTTTTGATGTTGAATGTACCAATAGAAGTCACATCGCCATTTTTCACGATGAACGGTCTATCTGTGAGCATATTGAAAATAATATGCAGCAGTGGTTTACTAATGCCCAGTCTGTTCAACTTGTAGAAGAGTCCTCTAACCATACGGTATCGAAAGCGTTCACCAAATCAATCAGGCAGGCACCCGTGCACTGTTTCTTGACTTTGTTCCATTGGATATAAGAAACCAGCTTAGACGCGGCATGAATGACATCATGCCCCGCCTTGAAACCGAATTGATTATCCGGAACTATATTTCTGTCCTCAATCCACATAGTCAGGACTCTATTGATAACCTTTTCGAAAAACTTACTGATGTTTGGAAGGAGACTGATCGACCGGAGATGCGCCGGATTGGAGGTGTCTTTATCCCTTTTGGGGATGGGATGTATCACCGCAGTTTTCCTATGCGCTGGATAATGTGTATTATTCATTGCATTGTTGAACAGGGTAGTATAAATGTCCACCGCTTCTAGTGGGAGATGTCGAAGCACAATGTTCGGTATTCCTTCGGTTCCCACTGATTTCTTACTTCTAATTGTGTCGAAGATTGTTTGAAGCTCTTCCTTCGAAATGAACGGGGGTTGTTCCCTTTCATTGGCGATGACATTATTTGCCATGTTCTCGTTACTGAACTGGGTGGAACCCGAGCTCTCGATTCGCCAGTTCACTATTTCATTTCGAAGGTAGAAATTGTGCACAAGGACTCGATTTTCCAGATGGTGGTCCGCGCCAATGGTGTCATTAGCCTTATACACATCCCGGAAAGTCGCTCCTATACCTTCGACCTTCTCCTGCGGATCTTCGATCTCAAAGAAGTCGTTATCATCAATAGCCTCATTCGGATCTATGCCTGCTGTTAAGAGTATGCATTCATTGTCTGTCGTTCGGGAGATTTTAAGACATGAAAGGTCGTTCTAATTTTCCTCCGAAATATTTTATTTATTTGTGGGAACATATTCCACCAGCAGAATTTTGTTGTTTCAATACAGAAGCCGTGTACTTTTCTTTTATTTATGTTTGCAGCTTTTTGGTCGAGTTTAATGTCATGATTATGTCTGTCAGAAATCTGTCTGTACAGGGTCTTCAATCTTGAGAGTAGTCTACTTTTATGTCGGTGAAGTGCGTCAATAGTTGCGTTGCGGAATAAGTCTTCGTTTTCAGTGTCTTGATACCGAGGTATCGTTTTGTCCATAGTCTATATAATTGCTTCGTCCAATAGTTTTAGATACCTGTCAATCTACTTGTTCGACAGATTTCTGTTGGATGGTGGGTAGAGCGATTTCGAGGAGAGTGCTCTATTCAGCGTCCTGGAGAAGTGTGTCCAACGCACTCTATTGTAGTTGTAGGAATGCCTTTGAACAAACTCATCCAATTCCGCATTTTCGTTCGGAACGGTTATTTCGGTACAAAGACCGCAATGGTCACTGTCATACACAAAAGTGCGAAGACAGTTTCAGTATCAGTCGTTTGCAGATCTAGACCGAGAATAGACATGTTCGTGTTTCGGCTTTTCGTAAAACAGGAAAATTGTGTTTTAGTTTTCTCTCAAAGATAATTAATTGCACTTTCATTAACTGTGTCGGTAGTCAAGCAAGTAGCGGCGCCGATCATCAGATCGTGGGGCACGGGTTCAAACCCAGGCAAACCTTGAACTTTTTTTTTTTTTTCAAATTGTTCGAAGTGTAAAGTGAAGAAGTGTAAAGACATCACAAATCACGCGATGGATGGTGGAGTGCGTTCCACTCTTCCCATAACGAGCGGTGCCGGGGCGAAGCCATAAGAAGGAGGAGGAGGTTAAGAACCACTCCTAACCTAACTAAAGTAAAAATAAGTGCTACTTTAACAGCTGAAACAGCAACAGCAATACAACAAAAAAACAAGATGATGCGTTAATGCACATCTCTGATGAGGTCCATTATAAGGGCGGCATAAACAACTTTGCCTCTCTAGCGGCATCTGAATCGGAAGATGAGGATGAAGTAATAAAAGATATCAACATCAGCATACAAAAGCTGAAAGAAAAAGTGCTTGCAATTAAGCAAAAACAAATTGCACGTAGGCAAAGGGAGCAATTAGAAATAGAAAGCTCCCAACAAGAAAAGCAACAAGAGCAGAAACAACAACTGCAACAAAAACAAAACCAACAGCAGCAGAAACAACAACTGCAGCAAACAAAACAGCAGCAGCAGAAACAACAGCAGCTGCAGAAACAGCAACAGCTACAAAAACAACAACAGCCGAAGCCACAGCAGCTGAAAAAACAGCAGCAACAACAACAGCGGAAGCAACAACAACAACAGCAGCAACAGCAGAAGAAGAAGGAGAAGGTTCCTCCTGTCAACACCTTTAAATTTGCTGTAAATGCAACCAAGGACATGTGTAAGTTGGTCATTGGTAATAATTTTAACATTAAGAGATTGGGGAACGATCGCCATGCCATCCACTGTAATACAGTGGAGGGCTATGCGAAAATGAAAGAGCTCCTTAAAGAAACGACGACGGAGCACTTCTCATTCACACCAAAGTGTGAGAAGCGGCAATCGATGCTGCTGAAGGGGTTGGAACCGTCTTCTGATCCTGAGGAGATCCTGGCACTGCTCAAAGAGAAGGAGTGCGAAGGACTCAAATTTGTGGGGGTAAAGCCATTTACCACAGCTAGAGCCAGACGGGAGAAACGGGGTCTACCGTTCTTCCTGGTGCAGCTCAGTCCCGAAAGCCGTCTGGATAGTCTAAGGAGTATCAATGTCCTAGACTACCAGGTGGTTCACTGGGAAAAATTAAAAAGGAGCGAAGGCGTTATACAATGTGTTCGCTGCCAGAGGTTCGGGCACGCCGCGTCGAACTGCCAAATGCAGCGTCGATGCGTGAAGTGCGCAAAGAACCACAGTTCCGAGGAGTGTGCTCTGGGTAGGGACGGGGCATCCGATAGGACGCAGCTCTCGTGCGTGTTATGTGGAAACGTGGGACACACCGCAAACTATCGGGGTTGTCCTAAGTTCGCTGACATTAAAAAAACAAAACTGGCTCGGCAACAGAAGGTGGAGGTCAAACGTTCACCTGTTAGGTTTCCAACACCAGCCGTCACGTCCCAAATCTCCTACGCCCAAATGGTGTCCGGTAGGGGGCTACGGCACAGCAAGCGGCTGTTGCTTCTCGGTGCCAATGCCGAGAACAACAGAAGCTGCACCTAACATGCTGGCCATCTTGCTCGCAATCCAAGGGCAGATGGCACAGCTGCAACAGCAGGTGCAAGAACAGGCCAAGCGGGTGGACCAGATCTACGCGATGCTGCCGGGTCTAACGCAACACATGTCGTAATGGGTACGCACATGGTGGAGCAAACTTTGAAGGTCCTTAATTCACTGATTAGGATCGAACGAAGAGCCGCGATGTGCTTTTCGCTGGCGAAACCAAGCTAAACGATAAGCACAACCTGAAGTACAATAATTATATTGTTAGAAGAAGAAACCGGCCCAGATCCAAACGTGGAGGCGGTGTCGCGATCTTCATTAAAGAAGGTATAAAATTTCACAGAGTGTACAAGAGAGTGTTGCGCAGGTTCCGGGTGTTGGAGGCAGTCGTCATTTTGCGGTTTTAGCACCGAAATCACAGTTCCCAACGAAATTGCGGAATTGGAGGAGTTTGTCCAAAGATACTCTTACAACTACAGTAAGACTCGATGGACACGCTTCTCCGCAACCTTGACAAGAGAACTCTCTTCGAACACGCTCCACCCACCGTCCAATAGGAATTTATCAAACGAGGAGATCGATAAGTACCTTAAACGAATGGACGAGGCAATAAAACAAACTATGGACACTACAATACCGCGATATAAACAAACGACTAAAGAAGATCTGTTCCGCAATCCTACTATTGACGCACTGCACCGGCAGAAAAGTAGGCTTCTGACAAGACCTAGAAACTTATACAGACAGACAAGACCCAGAGATTAGGACACTGAAGTCTTCGATTAAAAATATTCAAATATTAATCAAAGAGAATTACAGAATTGCTGTAAGTTTGTATTGGAACAACAAGGTACGGGCTGTAAACACCAGCAACCCGAATATGTTCCCGCAAATAAATAAACTATTTCGGAGAAAAAATCAAAACGACCGTCAGTGTCTTAAAATAGCCCGGACAAGAGACAACGAACGATTACTAACAATAGCAGGCATTGATACAAATGAAGCCGCTGATGATGACGACTTCTTTGTGATCGAGGATCCACAGGAGAAGGTTGAGGCCATAGGGGCGACTTTTCAGGAAGTATACAAGGCCATTGATATCATTGGACCTAATTATGACCTGAACAATCGCGTCTTGGTGCACAACTTCTATATTCGAAATGAAGTAGAGAGCTGGCGATGCGAGGGCTCTGGTTTCACCCGGTTCAGCGACGAAAATATGGCAAATAATGTCATTGTCAGAGAAGGTGAGTTACCCCCGTTCATTTCGAAGGAAGAACTCCATGATATCTTCGACACAATCAGAAGTAAGAAATCAGTGGGGATCGATGGTATTCCGAACATCGTGCTTCGACATCTTCCTCTAGAAGCGGTGGACATTTATACCACCCTGTTTAATAATGCAATGAATAATGCACATTATCCAGCGCATTGGAAAACGGCGGTGGTTCAACCTATCCCCAAAAAGGGAAAGGATATATCCAATCCGGCGAATCTTCGGTCGATAAGTCTCCTTCCGAATATCAATAAGGTGCTCGAAAAAGTAATCAATAGAGCTCTGACTAGGTGGGTTGAGGACACACATATAGTTCCGGTTAATCAATTGGGTTTTAAGGCAGGACATGCTATCTCACATGCCGCGTCTAAGCTGGTGTCCGATATCCAATGGAATAAAGACAAAAAACAGTGTACTGGTGCCTGCCTAGTTGATTTGGAGAAGGCTTTCGACACTGTATGGTTAGAAGGTCTTTTCTACAAGCTGGCAAGTCTGGGGATCAGTAAACCACTCTTGTACATTCTTTATAATATGCTAACCAACAGACAGTTCATCATGAAAAATGGTGATGTGACTTCTGTTTGAAGTCGCGCGGTCAATTCGCCGATCCTATTCAATATTTATACAAGCGACTTGATAGGTTCACTTCCCCATACTATTGCGTACGCAGACGACTTGATAGCGTACAGAACAGGTCCAAAAATCGAGGTCATTAATAGTCTCTTACAGCGTGACTTCGATAAGATAAGACGATTTTGCGATGACTGGAAGTTGAAAATCAACTTTCAGAAGTCGGAAACCATTCTTTTTAGGACGCCGTTGTCTGGAGCCTCTAGGGATACCAGAAAAAATTGGCGAAAGTTCTCGATCACTGGATAACACGGACAGCCTTTTGCCTGTCGAAATGTAGTTAGATACCTTGGGATTTGGCTAGATCAGTTTCTGTATTTTAACAAAAATGTAGATGCTGCTCTAGCCAGAGCTAAAGACGCTTTTGCCCTCACAAAGAGACTGTTTTATATCAGCCAACTCGATGCGAGGATAAAGATAATCTGCTACATGGCCCTTATCAGGCCCATGCTGGTATTTGGGTGTCCCGTGTGGTTCAATGTAAGAGCAAGCTTAATGGAAAAGATTCGGGTGTTTGAGAGGGCTTGCCTTAGGGCTTGTCTTCGCTTGTACAGAACACCAGAGTCGGAGTACAATTTTTTTTTATCCTAATGAGGTCCTTTACAACAGGGCGAACCTAATACGAGTAGACAACTTTGTAATTAAGCTGACTCGAAGGCACATTGCAACAGCAATGGCTTCAACGAATAACGAAATCAACGAAATACCTTTATCATGAGAGTGTGCGCTCTAACGGCTTCGTTCCACCGGAAGCATTACTCTACCTTGATCAAATAGGGTTGATCCAGGATAGATCAGCGATCCCGTTAATCTTCCATATCGCTCGGACAGCTGGGGACAGGCGACTCAACTACAACAGAGATGTCGCACACGGCAGGGTGGATCGTCTCAGGTTCAGTAGGGCGGTGGGGAATCGCGATAAGAGGGATGTCGTTCGGCAGCACCAGCATTTCTGGTGGTTGAATGATGAGGAAGATGTTTCGTCGTCGTTTCCGTCAATTACGGACCAGCCTCACTAATGAGGCAGAGCTGACCAATCTATTTGCTCTGTAAATAGCGATGGCCAGCTTACATAGGTTTAGGTTAGCATTTAAGAAAGATATGTATATATTAGTATATATAAATGTATATACTAATATATGTATATTATTGTGTATAATGTCTATGTGTTTATATAAAAATTTATAAGAATAAAAAATAATGTCCATATGCTAAGTTTTTTGTTAATAATTCTTTTCTTAGCCTAAGTACAAAAAATAAATATTTATTAATAAAATGCAAATAAAGTCGAAAGACATAGATATAAGAATTTAGAGTAGCTTAGAGTGCCTGTGTAGGGCCAGTAAGTTAATATAAGATTGTTTAGTAATTTTAAGCTAGCATTTAAGCATTTTTTGTTAGTATGTAAGAATTATTGATTAAGAAAATAAAATGCATTTAAAACTACAGTTTACAGTATTCGTGTGTCGAACAACAGGAGATCCAAATAGGAGCCGTGTCGAGGAAATGACGGTCGTCGCCTTAAGGCCGAGTTGGTACATCACACTTTGCTGACCTCACCAGTTGAATAGTAGGTTCCCTCTAGTGTTTGGTGTATTATTTCCCCTATCTCTATGTTTCACGTTGAAATCTCCGCCGATAATGAAATAGTTATCCTCCAATTCCAGTTTTAGAAACCGAAAAAGTGTTTCGAGCTCTGAGATGAATAGGGTGGATTGTAAATTAGGTGCATAAACCGACATCATGTATAACCGCTTTCCACTACGGGATATACACAATGCTTCAAGCACCTGAAACCTACGCACTACACGACAGTATATTCTTTTAAAACCTATACCTTTTCTTACGAAGATTGCAACGCCTCCTCCTTGTATGGAGTTGGGTCGATTTCTTCGCATAATTTCGTAACTTCTGTGTCTCATTTTGTGTCTTTTGGTTAGTTTAGTTTCGCTAACCAAAAGCACGTCAAGGGCTTGGTCTTTAAGCAATTTGAACAGTGTGGTTCTTCGCTCAATCCTTATCAGTGAATTAACATTCACTGCAAGGACCTTCAGGGTTTTCTCCGCCACGGCTGTAGGTGCGTTAGGCCCGGCAGCATCGAGTAGATTTGATCCACGCGACTTTTTCGGACGTCCACTATCAACTGCATATTTATTTTTCTCCTTACGACTATTACAACTTTGTTTTATAAAATGAATTGATTATGTTACAGTATTAAGAGGTAACGTGGGAAACTAAATAAGCAAAAATAATATTTATGCTGACAACATTAGGAATGGAAAAGGTAACAGGTAACATGGGAAGTAAGCATAACCAAAAATAATATGATCGTATTACAGCATGTGTCTGTTATGAGTCTGTAGTATCTCGTATGAGGTTATGGTATCTCGCTTCGTAACTTCTCCCCCTTTAGTGGAGCGACTGACAGAGAGTGTTACTTCTCGAAGGAGCTTTTGGTATGTCCTTTGAACTAATGGTATCCTCTGTTGGGTTGACAGGAGATTGTTGAGACTTCATCTTTGTTTTGGTGTGAGCCGCTATTATTGTAGTATGTTGCTTATCAGTGTAAGTAGGGCCCATATCGATGTGAGGTGGGCCTTAGCGTTAATAGTAAGTAGTTGAACTCTTTCATGATTCTCTAGGTGGTCCCGGTGAAGTCTTGTTAATTAAAAATATTGATTGATGACTGTTGAATTAATATGGCTGCGAGTTGGTGGGTGTAATATAATGCTATCCCAAAAGACATCTTCTCTGGAATCGTAAGTTATATTATTAATATATATGGAACAATTTTGAAAATGTAACAGTGCGGTGCCATATATATTATACTTATGGACACCACAAGTTGTTTCGACGTTTAAATTGTGGACATCAGTGAGAAGGATATAATTCGGTTCTGGTTGTGATATGGGGTTTGTCTCGAAACCATTAGACAAGTTGCATATTGCAGGCTGGTTGTTGATGATATTTGGTACACATTCGGGGAATTTGGTTCGTCTTCCTTCTTTGGCTTTACACAGGTATATGCCTTCTATGAGATCGCATACTTTCTCAAAATACAGTGTGTCAGATCCATGTATAGCAAGAATACCCCTATCTTGCTAGATATAGAAAGGGTTTTGTTTATTGGAGGCGGTATAAGGTGGAAAAGGGAGTATTATATTCGGGATTAAATAGGAATTTCAATGCTGAACACAATATTTGAATTATTATACGAGTAATAAGCTTGTAATCGTAAAATTTCGTAAATTTGCTCATTAGAAGAGAAGTGAATCGATTGTTTCTGCAAAAAATCTCTTATTTCATCTAGTTCAGGTTTACTTAATATCTTTTTAGAAATAATGTGTAACTGAGCTAGACTAACGGCTTCAGCTATATTTGCTAGATGATTATAGAGCAGTTCAATATTGAAATTAATTCTGTGTATATGCTGAAGGTGTTTCAAGGTTTCTTGGTCTATTTTAAGTGCATTGTTTATGGAAAACCCGATATTAACATTGTTAAGGTTTAAGAAAGTTTCTATTGTGGTTTGCTGTTCATTTATGTGGCGAGTAATATTATCAAATCTCTCTATCATATTTTTATTAATCCCTATCTATCCCTAAGTTCTCTTGAGTTTCTAAAGCATTTTGATTTAAGTTCAGTTTTTTAAGTTCCTCATTTATTGCTATTGCGTCATTAGTGTACATATTTGCAGTTATTACTTTTATAACCGTACCTTATCCATCTATTATACCTCGCTTTTATCTTTGCCTAGGTAAAAGTGTTTGAAGTTTTAGTTCTAGTTCTCTGAATTTAATATGTACTATGTATATTTATTGTTTTGATATTCATTTGCTCATTTCCCAAAGCTTCTATTGATTTGCGAATTTTCTCAATACTTTATACGTAATTTTTAAAGTTTACAATATGGATGAATTTTTTAATATGTTTCTATTACCTTAGTCTGTCCTAATCTTAGAGGTAGTAGTCTATAGCTGTCGGTCAAGTTATGCATTTCTATGTTCTGTCCTTGGGTTGTCGTTGACGTCATTAGTAATCTGAAATTTTATTTTCTTTTTTATTTTGGCTTTGTGAAGTTTTTTGGTGTCATTAGTTATAACTGTGAGTCTATTGTAAGTCTTTACTATTTGTTTTTTAAATCGTGGAGTCATTTTGTTACGTCAACACTCTTTGCGGTAAATCATTTCTCCTTCTTTAAGGTCGTTGGGGGTTTCCCTATATTTGTTTCTGTTTTCTAAATATTTAGTTGTTTTTTTATCTAGGAATTTTTTAATTGGAAAAGTTTTGTTTGGAAAGCGTTTAGTTTTAATGAATAGTCGTGTTAATTATTGTATGTCAAAGTCTTATCAATGTCGTATGTGCGTCTGTAGAAAAGTTCGTATGGTGCGTGGCTTGTGGTGGAATGAATCGCGTTGTTATATGTAATGATAGTTTCGTTGAGTATGTCTTCGGGGTCTTTCTCCTTATATTTATCTTGAATAATTCTATATATCTCTGTTAAGGTAGAATGCATCCTTTCAACAGAAGCATTACTGGTTGTTTGCTGAAATGATGTGATATGGAGATCAATATTAAATTGTTTGCAAAAGTCCCGAAAGATGTTCGATGTGAATTCTGACCCTTGGTTATTCACAATTTTTCGAGGGATAACGTGTAGGCTAGTAAAATGTTTAATTTGTTCGACTATATTTAAACTATTTCGGGTTGATAAGGTATATGCTGCATCAAATTTAGAAAATTTATCAATTACCTATAGTGAGAATGCTTTTGTTGTTAATACTGTATTTAATTCTGTTTTATCAGGTAATTTAATGCGGCTTAGCGCATCGACGTTAGAATTTTGAACTCATTTTTTATAGACGATTTCCTAATCGTATTCTTCCAACTTTAATCTCCATCGAACAAGTTTGGAGTGTGGTTCCTTCAAACTCATTAGCCATTGCAGCGGCTTGTAGTCAGTGACTGTCTTGAATTTATTACCGAAAAGGTAAGGGCAGAAGTAGTTTGTTGCCCTGAAAATAGCAAGTAATTCCTTTTCTATTGTCGAATAATTTTGTTCTGATGTTGTTAACGTCCTGCTCGCAAAGCAGGTTGGCTTATCGGTACCAATGGGTCCTTGTGAAAGGACTGCTCCCAACGCGATGTTACTAGCATCTGTTGTTAACACAAATGGTTTAGAAAAATTAGGATACTGGAGAAGGGGATCGTTGGATAATTTATGCTTACATAGTTCAAAAGTTTTTTTATACCCTTCATCAAGAGTAATTTCTACGCCTTTTTTAAGACATCGAGTGAAAGGTTTGGTCATTTTTGCAAAATCCCGGATGAATTTCCGATAGTAGCGTATCAGACCTAGGAAGGATTTTATTTCCTTCGTTGATTTTGGTATTGGAAATTCTTTAATAGCTCGGATATTGTCAGGATTTGGTTTTACGCCGTCCCTGGTGATTATATGTCCCAGGAACGCTGTTTCTTTACGTAGAAACTCGGACTTGTTTAGTTGAATGTTTAGATTTTCTGTTCTTAATTTATTGAATGTTTTTTGTAGACTCTCAATATGTTCTTGCAACGATGTCAAATATACGACTTGTCGTCTAGGTACAAGAGACAGATTTTGCCGATATAATCTCTGAGAACATTATCCACCACTCTCTGGAATGTGGAAGAGGCATTTTTCAGCCCAAACGGCATTCTAACGAACGGGATATCTTGGGTATCCATCTGAATTTGATGAAAGCCACTGGCCAAATCTAGGGTAGTAAAGTAGTGGCATTTGCCTAATTTATCCTAAATCTCTCTTATATTAGGCAACGGATATCTACCACTTATTGCTTTATCGTTTAGACGGCGGTAGTCGATGACTACCCTCCATTTTTGTTTGCCTGTAAAGTCAAATTTTTTGGGCACAACCTATACAGGTGAACTCCATGGAAAGAAGCTGGGTCTGATTATACCTTGATGAAGCATGTCTGAAATTTGACTTTGTACCTATTGTTTGTGTACGTGTACCTGTAAGTTTTGGTGTAAATAGGTATTTCAACGGTAGTTTTAATTTGGTGTTTTACTGCATCTGAAAATGTTAGCTTTTGTCCTTCCTTGTAGAAGATGTCACTATAGTTTCTGCACAGTTTTAAAATAAACTTGCGTTCTTCGGTATTAAGATGTTTTGATCGAATTTCTTGAGAAATATCGTTAAAATTTGGCGTATCATACTCGTAAGTCTGGATTTCAAAATTGTTAAGCTCTCTTGTTTCAAAGTTTGTATGGGATTGTACTTTAAGTGGATGTTGTAAGAAGAGGGCTTGATCTGCTGAAGTATTATTTTGGACCTCGATTTCAGCATGCCAATTTGATGCATTATAAATGCCTTCGATTATGTCTAGGTTTGGTTCAATTTTCGTTTTGGGAACAAGGATGTCACCGCTTTGATTATCTACCTGGTTACTTTATAATTGTGCTAGAGTGGGAAGGTATTCGAAACTTTTGCGATTTGGTTTGAATAAGAGTGGGAATTTTGCGTTTGCTGTAACTAATGTTTTATTAGGTAAATGTATAGTGGCTTTAAGTGTATTCAAGGCATCTAAGCCCAATAGTCCGTCGAAGCAACCATGAAATTTGTTAATAAGAACTATTAATTCACCAGGTTGCTTAAGTTCATAAAAATTCGGAAGTGTTACTCGTTTGTCTATGCTATGTTTCTGTAAGATTGTTGTAATTATCTTCGTTGCAATTGTATTAATGTCGTCAGGGTGGACGTATTCTGGGTTGATAAAAGAGGCAGATCTACAAGAAATTTTAAATGTTTTCCAGGAGGAGAGGAAATATGTATGTACGGAAGTGAGTTTCCATGTTTGTTTATGTCCAAGTATATTGGAGATCTGAGGCTAGGAATTGAAAATTTGATTCGCCTTTGTTTTCAAAATTATTGAGAATGGGTTCATTTGGAATAAAGTAGTATTGGTCTAATTGTGGATAGTAATTTTGGGCATTACTAAACTCTGTGGGATACTGTATGGAATTGTTGTTATAATAAACACAACTGAACTCTGTAGGATTCTGTATTGAAGGGTTATTATAATTGACATTACTAAGCTCTGTAGGATCCTGTGCGGGAGGGTAACTTTGATCTTCTACGATCTCTGTACCTTTTGTTTAAGATGTACTTGGTTCTTCAAAGTTATGAATTTCTTTAACTTTTTTTTTTTTTTTTCGAAATGAATTGCTCTGTTGTCCGGAAGTTGATCTTTTCACTAAAGTTTGGGCCGAATGTGTATCCATCGGCTCTGGCTTAGGTGGTCTTGATGGAAGAGTGTTTTGGTTTTGTGTAGTTGGTCTTTGGAAATTATTTTGTTGGGGTCTGTATTGTTGTTGAATATACGGTGGTCTCTGATAATTTATTTGCTGTTGGGGTCTAAATGACTGTTGAACAATTGGTGATCTTAGGTTTGGTTGACCAAATCCTGGACAGATAAAATTTGGATAGTGAAAGCTTCTCTGGATAGGATTAAAAGGAGGTTGTCTATATGTTAGGCTTTTAAAAATTCATTGATGGCTTAGAAAGAGGCTTATGTTCATATATGATATAAAATATGTTCTGCTCTCTGATACAATTAGCGAATGCTTCAGCTAATGATTGTGGGTTCATTAATCTTTCTGTAGAACCCAGGGGTTCTTTCAGTCCAGTTAAAAATATATTTGGACACATTTCGTTATACAGTTCTCCCTTTGCTTTAATCACATTGGGGTCCCTGTTGTGTATTTAAATATGGTTCTTTATTGTGGAAAGAATTTCGATGACCTCGCTATAAAATTGCTCTGTTGTTTTATTTCCTTGCTGAAGGTTGTGCGTAATGTAATATTAGATTAGCTTTAATTTGGGACCACTCTAATGGTGTTCCGTACATTTTGAGAACCTAGTTGGCAGGCCTTTCAATTTTATTACGAATAGCTCGTAATAGAAGTTTGCCATATGTACTGTTATTTATGGATGTGACCAATTAGAGAATTTCTTCTACATTTGTTATAATATCGTAGAGGAGGCGTGGATTGACTTCATACTTATCATACAGATCCTCAATAGCATCTGGTAGCCGTAAAGAATTAAAAAGGTCATTTGAACCGAAGTTATTAGAGGGATTTGAAGTACCACCAGTCGCCATTTCAATATTATTATTTATATTAGATAGTTGTTTTTCACTATTTATTTCAATATCACCTTCGTCTCTACTATTTTCTACACAATTTACTTTCTCTTTGATATGGTTTATTTCTTAATCTATTTTTTATTGGATTGGGCATTGAATTCAAGGAATTTTAAGGGTTTTTGTTTTGATTTTTTTTTTATTTTAACTATATCATGAATCTAACTTACAGTAAAATGAGTGTTGCCATGTTCTCTGGCTTGATTCTCTGTGTTGGTTGATAGTTTCGTAGTGCCGTTGTGTACAGGTTCTGGAACTGAAGAGTTCAAACTCAACTCAGCCAAACTGGATGTTGTTTATGTTGTTGTTTGTCCCTTGTATTCGTTATCACTTAGCCGCAGGTATTGAACTGTTTGATACGAAAGCTACCAATAAAACGCTGTTCTTTTTATACCGATCTTAGAATCCTAAGCGATCATGATCCTACCGACTGCGCCACTTAAGAATCTTAGATTCTTTTAATTTAAAAAAACTCAAGTTTTTCGGACTAAATCATGCACAATCAAGTGCATATTTATTTTCTTTTCCTTAAGACTATTTGAATGATTATGTTACAGTATTAAGAGGTAACGTGGGAAACTAAATAAGCAAAAATAATATTAATGCTGACAACATTAGGAATGGAAAAGGTAATAGGTAACATGGGAAGGAAGCATAAGCAAAAATAATATGATCGTATTACGGCGTGTGTCTGTTATGAGGCTGTAGTATCTCGTGTGAGGTTGTGGTACCTCGTTACGTAACTCGCGCGCAGCTTGTTCAGTAATCTGACCTTGAAACTGAGCCATCTGCCCCCGGATAGAGAGAAAGAATGTCAGTTGTCAGTTCCGGTGCTCTAGACGCTGGGGCCTGAGAAGCAACATTCATTTGCTGTACCGTATTCCCCCTACCTGCCCAATGCTTCACCTAGTTGTTGTTGTTTATTATTTTGGTCAAATTGTTTTTTTTTTGCTGCATTTTTTTAATCGTTTGAATTTATGCTGTTTTTTGTAGTTTTTGTTGTTGTTGTACAGTATGACTCTTTTGTTTTTGTTTAGTCTCGCTTGTGTTTTTTTGTTGTTGAGAGCTAAGGAGCTGTTGATGTTGCTCCTTCTCTCTTCTTGCCATTTGTTTGGCCTTAATTGATTGCACTTTTAGTTGCAGCTCTTTAATGCTGTTGTTAAGAGCTTCAACCTCCTCCTCTTCGTAGTTTGACTCAGAAGCAGCCAGAGATGCGAAGGTATTTTTATTCGTAAAGTGGCCTTCTCCACCAACAGCCACGTATGGGTAATCGCCTTTGTCAGCTGCGCCCTCTTTGTCGTTGTTGGCGCCTCTTCCCTTGCTTAACCAGGCGGCTTTTTGGTAGAGGTTGAAAGGGAAGGGCGCTTTATCAAGTTCGGAGTTGGTCTCAACATCCTCCTCCTCTTAATCGTCATTGCCGATCTTGCTGATTTTTGTTGTTGTTGTTGTTGATGTCTTCTTTTGAAGTGGCTTAACGGCCTGGTTATCTGATGACATCGCGACATCCTCTAATCCCGTTACTGACATAGCGGACCGCTCACTGCCACTACCACCAGGCTACTGAATAACTTGCTAAAATTATCACTTTTATGATATTTCACAAAATGTTTGATTCACCATTTCTCAAAAGACGCCGAAACACGTCTATTATCCACGGGAATCGATGAACGACTGCAAACTCACCGAAGTGAAGACTCTTTTCAATTTTCCCCACCACCTCATGTAGGGCGGTTTCTACAGATTTGGCTTTCATGTAAGCATGCCGTGACACGGTCAAAAAACCGTTGCTGCATCTATTCCTGATATGAATATCCAGTACATGCTCTAAGGTTTTAAGCATAATTGATGCCAGACTTATTGGTCTGAAATCTTTTGCTGTTAGCCAGCCTTAGGTATAAATACCACCTTGACTTACTTACAAGCTTAAGGAATGTATGCTGTTTATATACTGTGCCTAAGAATTTCCATAATTTTTTGAATTGCTACTTCCGGTGCTTTCTGGAGCATAATTGGTAGGATACCATCCGGGCCGGGAAACTTATAGGGTTTAAAGGACTGAATTGCCCACCGTAATTGTTTCCTGTTAATAAGAACTTGACTGCTTTCAGCCCATGTTTTGTCCCTTTTTCTGAGAAAGCTAGGACCGCTCGCTTCTTTTGAAAGCATTTTGAGCAGACTCGAAGCCTAATCCGTTACCACGATAGATTCGCAGTACCTCTGGTATGTCGTCTTTTTTGACCTCTTAACTAGGTACTTGAATTGTTTTTCACAATCACTGTTCTCGTTCCACGTACTGTCACTTTTGAAGGGCTTCGCCCTATTGTAGAGTTGCGTAACCTCTTTCTTTTAGAGACCTATTTCCCTATTCCACTTCTTAGGTTGAGCCATTCTAGGTGTTCGGTTAGCTGAACAGGCTTTCTCGAACGCCAAAGTTAAAACTTTACTTATATTTTCTACTCCCCTATCTTAGTTGTCTGAAACTTATTCTGAAAGTTCACCTTGAAGCGTATACATCTGTGGTCCTACATCGAAGCTTCATCGACTACTCTCCATTCCCCTATTTCTAATCCTTCTGTATTTGAGGCAAGGGTGATATCTATCACCTCCTGCCTGTTTTCCACTACAAAGCGGGTGAATTCCATCTGTTACAAATAATGAGGTTGGACTGTAAAATAAAATCATACAAACACTCACCTCTTGTCTTAGTGTCATCGCTACCCCATTGTGTGTGAAGGGCGTTCGCATCACAGCTCATCACCCCATCCGATCTTTCTGCCTTACCAAGCCCTTTAGTTTCTCTGAGATTACCACCTCAGAGTCATACAATAGATAGGTAGAGGCAGAGGCAGACACAGTGGTTTGCCACAATTCCTTTCGCATATTGCTTGAGCTGAAATTATTCAAAAGAAATGCCTTTATTTGTTTTTTGGTAATGCAAGTCCTGATCCCTCTGCCCTGAAGAACAGATCATAATTCTATAGCTTGAGTCCCTGGATCTCATTGTTCTCTTTGAAAGTACCAGCCTTCACCTTCTTCGCGTCGTTCAGCTCGGATCTGTCTCTCTTGCTACCGAGGTTTCCCTTCCCCCTAGAGGCGCTAATCCCTTCTTTTAATTTTGCTGCATAAGAGTTAGAGGGCGCCTGATCGGTTTCCTCTCCCGCTTTTGCAGCGACATCTCCACTGCCAGCCACCTGTCGAGTGAGCGATTGTTTGGCCTGGATGACCAGTTCAGTCTCTCGAAGGCGGCTTTTTCCCACTCGCTTAGGTTGTTGGGATCACAACCTTCGTACTTTGCTACCTTACGCCTAGCAGAGCGCTTGCCTTTTTATGTGCATTTTTCGCACTCTTAGTAGCGGCGATAGAAGCGGCAGGATCAGCAACTGAGCCGGCTGTTCATACCTTTTCCATCCCCACTACATTGCTTTGTTTTTTCCGATTTACGGTGATATCGCTCACGTTAGTGAGTGTTCTCTCGAACTCCTACTATCGCTAGCCAGAAGCTCAGCTTCTTCCAATGCCCTTCCAGGGAGGGTCAAGCGGTCAAGCAACTATATCTAGGGGAAAAGGTTTTCGAGGTTTTATCCGTTTTCCTTACTCCACAGGCTAGATCTAGGCTACGACTACCTCACACCACATTCATACACCCGGGTTCATACAATCAGGCACTTCTTTATCCAAACACAATCAACAGTTTTTAGTACAAGTGCGTGAAAAAGAAATACAGTAAGATAAAAAAGATCTATAAATGATATATTTTTCGTTTACAATACTCCAGTTAAATATATATTGGGTTGTTTAATAAATTCTGCGGATTGTTACTTGGAAGTAGTGTTTATAGTTTCAGAAAATCTGTGTGTACATCGTTATGAATTTTTTGTTCTTTGTACCAATAGAGGAGGTTATCTTTGACATTGCTACGAGAATTTGTTTTCATCTGACGTGTCTTAAGTTCTCAAATTTTTATTTAAATGGATAATAAGGAAGACAATTTTTCGCTAATTTTGCTTATTTTTTTTAAAGCAACAGAGGCTCAATGGGAGTTTTGCAGGGTGTATGAAGCTACAGCTATAAACGCTGATACTTGCCAGAGTTGGTTTACATGCTTTCGTTCAGAAAATACAGACCTTGCTGATGCTGTTCGCTCTAGACGTTCACCCACCACATACGACGATCAAATCTTGACCGAAGTTAGCGTTGACAGGCATTTGACGACACGGGAGATCGTTTAGCGGCCAACCAACCATTTCGCAGAGACTGAAAATGGTAGGAGTGTCAAAAAATGTGGATGTTTGGGGTCCTCACGAACTTAGTGAAAGAAAAATTATAGATTGCTTAATGGTCTGTGAGTCTTTGCTGAGATGTAACTCGCCTGAGGCTTTCCTGAAAAGAGTGGTTACGGGAGACGAAAAATGGGTGGTTTACAACAATATTCGGCATAAGAGGTCATGGTGCACTCCTAATGAAACACCGCAATCGGTCGGTAAACAAATTTTGTATCCCAAAAAGGTAATATTGAGCATTCGGTGGGGTTGAGTTCTAAGAGTTGCTTCTACGCAATCAGGCGATAAATACTATTATATATTCCTCTCAGCTCGATACTTTGAAGCAGGTAATGAAAGAAAAACGGCCAGGTGGGGCGTGGTTTTGAAAAAACAAAATATAATTCATTTGGCTAGGAGGTTATGCAAAACACACAGTACTCTCCAGACCTTGCGCCTCTCCAAAACAACTGGGACGGAAGGCAATTCAATTCCAAACATGAGATCAAAACGAACCTAAGTAACTTTTTTTACCATAAGTCTGCTGAGTTCTACAAAAAAGTCATTATGTCTCTTCAAGAACGTAATAAACCATGATGGACAATATTTGATGGTTTAAATATGAGCTTTTATACTAAAAATGTGTGTTATACTTAAACTCTAAGAAAACCGCAGAACTTATTGAGCAACCTAAAATTTTCAATATATATTTTTATACGAGTATTTATATACCATACAATATTTAAGTATATATGAGGAAATAGCTGCTGTCAGATTGAATTTCTTTCTTCCTTAATACAATATAATTGGAATAATTAAAATAAATAACTTACGGTATATTTAAATTAATTATGAGAAAGACATAGTTCTTTTTTTCTTTACGCCAAACCCATTTTGATGTTTACTTTCAGTTTCCTCAAGTTCACACTTTTCAAACTATGTATATAAATTGGAGATGCCACGAATATTCGGCTGCTATTCGGTATTCGTGCACATTCGGCCACCGAATATTCGGCGCTTCGGCTTAGAGCGTCGCTGAATATTCGGTATTCGGTTAAATCACTATTCGTGGCATCTCTTATATATAAACGATAATGGATATTTTGTGATTTATATTTACACAATTTATTGATTCATTTCACTTAATCATATAATGTCGAATTAGCTACATATATGCTGAATTTCTTAAATACCGATGTTCAAATGCCCAAATTCAAAGTGACATTCCTAATAATAACAGACATTACTTCGGGAAACATTTGTTCCAACTACTACTTTCATTATGTAGATGAGAAGTTTTCATTTTTTATTGTGTAACGAAGCATTAACAAACATATTTCCGATTAAATGCAAATCAGTTTATAGATGAGAAATATAAAGTCCAGTTCCTCGTCATTTTTTTGTTTTTCTGACAGTTTCCGTTCCTTAATATATTTTAAATATTTGTACTTATACCAAAATTTATTGGTAACATTTGCGGCTACTCGCTAAAATATATGTAAGATTACATTTTCGAATGCATAAGGATTTACACATGGTATTTATCGACCTCGAGAAAGCATTCGATCGAGTGCCTAGGGATCTCATATGGGCCGCGCTGAGGTCTCAAAACGTACCGGAAACGTATGTTAGAATAATACAAGACATGTACGGAAACGTGAAAACTGCGGTAAAAAGCTCTGCTGGACTAACGAGAGAATTTCCAGTTAATGTCGGAGTGCATCAAGGAAGCGTACTTAGCCCTTTCCTCTTTAACGTAGTATTCGACTATCTTTTAAAAGACTGCATGCGCGAAGCAAATGTAACGACAATTCTCTTCGCTGACGACGCAGTTATACTTAGCGATAACGTCGAAGATTTACAGAACGCCTTAGATTCATGGAGAAATGCGCTAGAGAGAAACGGGTTTAAAATAAGTCGTTCAAAGACGGAGCATTTGACGTGCCCATTTGCGCATCCGTTGCGACCTGTTCCGGATATAATGTTAGACGGAATAGTTCTTCCGAAAAGCACTATCTTTAAGTACTTAGGATCACTCGTTAACATGGAAGCGAAATGTGACGACGACGTTAACCACAGAGTGAGTGTGGGATGGATGAAATGGCGGGAAAATTCGGGAATCTTTTGCGACCGAAAATTTCCACTTAAATTAAAGGGGAAACTCTACACCACGGTTGCTAGACCAGCTCTTATATACGGTTCACAGTGCTGGACAATGTACGAAGCGTTTAAAAACAAAATGACGGCAGCGGAAATGAAAATGTTAAGGATGTCTAGTGGAGTCACTAAACGCGATTGCATTAGATCTACGCGTATAAGAGGAAGTCTACATTTAAAGAATTCGGTAACCGAACAGCTTGAGGCGAATAGAATAAGTTGGTATTGCCACGTTCAAAGAAGATCTGCGGAAAATCCGGTTAAAAAGGCACTATCAACTACGGTCACTCCAACTGTAAGAAAACGAGGTCGGAAAAAGAATTCCTGGATTTCTCAGATGGCAAATGCGCAACAACGTCTGGGGTTAACCACTGAAGCGATCCAGGACCGAGCATTATGTAGACGCGTTCTGCGGTCTGCGACATTAGCCAACCCCATAAGCGGAGCAGCAGCGATGCAGTAAAAATGGGAAACTCGTTACGCATAAGTTCGTATAACGAGGAAAGGGTTAATAAAAGGATAAGAAGAAGACATTTTCGAATGCACTATTTCCTTATGCAGATTCGGCAATTATTCCTACGTTCATTGCAATCTTAAATCAGAATAATAGAACGTTAATGTTAAAGAACTTTCAGGCATTGCGTGAAGCCTTGTGCTGCTCAAAGTCATACAAGATTGCATGCTAATAAAAATGATGAACGATATTATTAACATGTTTGTTGGCGAGAGATACGATATATGCAGAATGCCACTAAGGTCCGCAACACAAGACAATCCCAAAGCAGCGTAGAAGCAATGCAAATTTTTGGGAGGTAAGTTGTGTTTCACATTTTACCGATTGTTACGTATTCTATTCTTCTTCTTTTCTTCTCTACATCTATAAAAGGGAACACATTTTCCTGTTTGTCCGCGAGTAGGGAGTAGGTGCATAACGATACCTCAACAATATGTATATCAATCGATATGTCCCGAGTAGCGGTATTATATACGAGGGCTTTGCTACTCAATTGCCTTCTTAGCCCAAAGAAACAGAGGTTGGCAAGAGGTATTCAGCGCTGGTGTTCGCTGTATGTATCTACAGCGGAGCCAAGGTAGACAAAGTCCTTAACTACCTCAAAGTTATATCTGCCGAGTGTGACATTCTGCCCGAGACGTCGGTGTTGGTTGTCCTTTTTGGTTAACACCATATACCATTTTCGCAGCTGCCGTCTCAATACTTGCGAAAGCCCCACTGACACAACGCTGCTTTCTCCCTATTATGTCAATATCTTCGGCGTATGCGAGTAGTTGGACGGACTTTTGAAAGATAGTGCCTCTTTTGTTTGCTCGAGAGTTTTGCACTATTTTTTCAAGTAAGATGTTGAAAAAATCGCATGACAGCGCATCGCGTTGTTTAAATCCTTTCTGGACATTAAAGGTCTCGGTGAGATCTTTACCGACCTTGATGGGGCAGCGTGCATTCTCCATCGTCATTCTCCACAGACGGACGAGTTTGACAGGGATTCCGGAAACCAGACATTGCTCTGCATAACTCGTCTCTTTAGATGCTGTCATATGCGGAGTTAAAATTGATGAATAGGTGGTGTGTATCGATCTGTAGCCCATGGGTCTTCTCCAAGATCTGCCGCAGTGTGAATATTTGGTCGATGATGGACTTTCCCGGCCTGAAGCCACACTGATATGAACCTATCACGTTGTTGACTTGATGTATACTCCTTACCAAGTCATCGCCTGCCGCTTTGAAGAGCTCCTGAGAACCGGTGTTCATCTCTCGTCTTTCGCTGGTAGAGCTCATAAGCAGCTCTGGTCCTTCTATGCAACGCCGCCTTATATGCATCTTGCTTAGCTGCATGTGCTTGCCGGCATTCATCATCGAACCAGGGGTTTCGCTGTGGTGGACGAGTGAAACCCAGCACATCAGAAACGGCATCTCTGATGGCGTTTTGGCAGTGTTTCCAATGGTCATCGATGCTTGATGCTGGCGGTATTGGACTTCTTAAAGAAAAGGACTTGGCGATCTCTTGCGATTGTAGCAAGTAACCTCCTTGACCGCCAGAATGCGCTGCTACTGCAAAAAAGGTTATGGTGCCTTAAAGTCCGTTCATATTTAGGGAAACATGCAAAATTTTAGTGCGATACTGTCTCTAGTTTTGTTTTGACAGCTGATTGTTGTTGACGTGTTTGGCATCATGTTGAGTATGGACAAAAACGATTTTCGTTCTCTTATAAAGCATTATTTTTTGAGAGGCAAAACAGCGAAGGACACAAAAAAAAAATTGGCTAAATATTATGGGGCTAGTGCTCCGTTAGATAACAACGTCAAATATTGGTTTCGAAAG
This sequence comes from Volucella inflata, assembly GCA_928272305.1. Classification (NCBI taxonomy): domain Eukaryota; kingdom Metazoa; phylum Arthropoda; class Insecta; order Diptera; family Syrphidae; genus Volucella; species Volucella inflata. The sequence goes on along the minus strand of OV743718.1, from coordinate 36,321,653 downwards.
TTTCGTGGTGGCCGCAATTCCACTACCGATCAAGTCCGCAGCGGCAGTCCCTCCGATGCGGTTACAGAGGACAATGTCAAAAAAATACATGAAATGGTGTTGGCTGACCGTGCGTGAAGGTGCGCGAGCTAGCAGATACCACAAAGATAAGAACTAAGCGTACACGCCATATTTTGGGTAATATTCTGCATATGAAAAAATTATTCTGCCGCTTGGTGCCGCGCATGCTCACTCCTGACCAAAAACACGAACGCGAGAGCACTTCGAAAGAGTGTTTGGACGTGCTGATGCGGAATCGGGCTGACTTCTGGCGTCGATTGGCAACTGTTGATGAAACCTGGATCCACTATTACACACCAGAGAACAGAATGAGTGCCCGACAATGGAAGAAGCGGCCGAGGAAGGTCAATGTGTCGGAAAGGTTATGGCGTTGGTTTTCTGGGATTGTCATAGCATACTCTTCGTGGACTACTTCGAAAAAGGAAAAACCATCAACAGCGAGTATTACAGTGCATAATTGGAGCGATTGGAAGCCGAAATCGGTGCAAAACGGCCTGACATGAATGAAATAAATTTACTTACTTTAAGTGGCGCTACAGTCCGGGGTGGACCTGGGCCTCAGTCAACAAGCTTCTCCAGCCAGCTCGATCCCTGGCTAGCTGCCTCCAGTTTCGCACGCTAAGTTGGCTGAGGTCCTCTTCCACTTGCGTGCGCCACCTGAGTCTTGGCCTTCCTCTACTGCGCTGTCCCTCGAGAGCGGATTCGAAGACTTTTCGGACCGGAGCATTGGTGTCCATGCGCTCTACATGACCCAGCCATCTCAGTCTTTGGATCTTCACTCTTCTGGCTAGGTCCATGTCGCTGTACAGTCCATACAGTTCGTCGTTGTATCTCCTCCACTCACCGTCAATGCAGACGGGACCGAAGATTGCCCGAAGAATTTTTCTCTCGAAGCATCAAAGAACACCCTCATCCATTTTTGATAATGTCCATGCCTCTGCGCCACAGAGCAGGACCGGGACTGTTAAGGTCTTATAAACGAAGACTTTTGTTGTCCAAGAGAGGGCTTTGCTACTAAATTGCCATCTTTCCCCAAGAAATAGCGGTTGGCAAGAGTTATTCTTCGCTTAATCTCAGCGCTGGTGTCGTTGTCTGTATTTATAGCAGAGCCTAGGTAGACAAAGTCCTTAACTACCTCAAAGTTGTATCTGTCGAGGGTGACGTTCTGCCCGAGACGTCGGTGTTGGTTGTCCATATATGCTTGACAGCATATACTTGGTCTTGCCCTCATTGACCGCTCAACCCATTTTCGCCGCTTCCGTTTCAATACTCGCGAAAGCGCCACTGACATCATGCTGCTTTCTCCCGATTATGTCAATATCGTCGGCCTATGCGAGTAGTTGGACGGACTTTTGAAAGATAGTGCCTCTTGTGTTTGCTCGTGAGTTTTGCACTATTCTTTCAAGTACGATGTTTAAAAAATCGCATGACAGCGCATCGCGTTGTTTAAATCCTTTCTGGACATTAAAGGTCTCGGTGCGATCTTTACCGACCTTGACGGAGCAGCGTGCATTCTCCATCGTCATCCTGCACAGACGGACGAGCTTGGCAGAGATGCCACAATTAGACATTGCTCCATACACTGCTGTCATACGCGGTCTTAAAATCGATGAATAGGTGATGTGTATCGATCCGAAGCTTAAGAGGTTTGTAGCGATTCCTTGCGTTTTATCAAAACTAAATTTTCTATTTAATTTTCTATCTTCGAAAATCTCTCCACAACTCTCCACAATCTCTCCGCTGTAAAACTTGGTGTGCGATATTTCGCTCGAAATTCGCAGTCAGTTGCTAAGTAGTACCCATGCTTCCTTTCCGCCTTTCTACCAGTCAGGCAGAATGCCATTTTGGTGATAGCTCTCTTGCAGGTACGTGATGCGCGGAGTATTCCTAGTATATCTTTCATGGTGGAAAATAAAATCCCCAAGTTTCAGTGCAATAGTGTTCATTACTATCGAAAACAAAAAATAAGTTCAGCAAAATAAATCGAATCAAAAAAAATCTAGTTTAAAACAAGGTAAGAACAAACATACATATTTAGTATTACCGAGAGTGTATAAAAACGTCGTCTTCTTCTCTTTTTTTCCAGACACGTGTTGCTAGTAATCGTGAGTTATCTCTAAAATTAGGCATAAATCCTAATTAAATGAGTCATATTATGATCGCTCGGGATTATAACTAATTACGTGTGATATTATTTTAAATGCTAACCACGGGAGATATCACGATTGCAACACGTGTCATACATCGCACCTGTATGATAATATTGGACGAATTCTACGCTACTATCATCCGTATCAAAATCACCTCTACGCCCTCACCCCAATCAAAAAACTCACTGTGACCAAGCTGTCATCAATCAAAAATCACATTCAGCACCAAAATTCGCTACGTTCCAATTTCAACAACGAAAAGTTACATAGCTACCGACGAGAAAACTAAATTAAACTAAAAATTGAATATGTCTAAAATTTGATGTGATAAACTTTAACTTAACTAAAAACTCTTAACCTAACTAAAGCATTTCGTAGTAAAATGTGTATTTAGCTCAAAATGAGATCTTTATTCTTAATCTAATTTTCCTTTTGATTGAATGTATTATAAAAATTTGCCAAATAATTTGTTACTGAAACTACTTAAAAACTAAAACCTAAACACCTATATTTAATGAAATCAAGCGATCCAGTGTGCACACCTGATCTGCAGTAGTTATCAAAGTAAGTACAATACATATTTGTATAATCTAATTAATAATATCAAACCGTCGCGATCAAGTTTGGCATCTTTTGTTTAACAAACATACTAATTTACTTATACGTATAGAATTTTTGCATAGTAACCTTAAAATTTATTGTCCTTTACTCAAACATACCTTCTGTAATGAACTAAAAATGTAATAAACTAGAATTTTCTGACCTAAAGCGACACTGATACACTACCAGATTGTTGACGAACGGCTTCAGGCGTTCACACAATACGGCAGATAAGATCTTATATGCGATGTTAAGGAGACTGATGCCTCTGTAGTTGGCGCAGTTCAGGGGGTCTGCTTTCTTGAGAATCGGACAAACAATACTGAGGTTCCATTCATCGGGCATACTTTCGTCCGACCATATTTTACAGATGAGTTGGTGTATGCTCCTTACCAAGTCATCGCCTGCCGCTTTGAAGAGCTCGGCAGTCAGGCCATCCATTCCAGCAGCTTTGTTAGACTTAAGCTTCGATATAGCTATCTTCACTTCATCCAGGTCAGGTGGACGGAATTGTTGGTCATCATTGTCCAAGTTGAAAGTTTGATTCAGACAGCGGTATTTAGTCCGTCATCGCCGTTATACAGTCCGCAGAAATGGTCTTTCCAAACCCTCAGCATCGATTGCAATTCTACTACGATGTTCCCTTGTTCATCTCTATAGGCTTCGGTTCGGGGTTTGTTTCCGTGGCATGTTATTTTAACCTTTTGGTAAAACTTCCGAACCTCATTTTTGGAGTAGCATCTCTCAATTTCCTCGATCGCGCGCTTCTCATGCTCTTTCTTCTTCCTCCTGAGAAGCCGGTGTTCGTCTCTCCTCTTCCGCTCATAGAGCTCATGAGCAGCTCTGGTCCTTCTAAGTAGCGCCTTGCTTAGCTTCTTGCTTAGCTGCATGTGCTTGCCGGCATTCATCATCGAACCAGGGGTTTTGTTGTGGTGGACGAGTGAAACCCAGCACATCAGAAGCGGCATCTCTGATGGCGTTTTGGCAGTGTTTCCAATGCTTTATGCTGGCGGCGTTGGACCTCTTAAGAGATTAAGAGACACTCGATCGGAAAAGGACTTGGCAATCTTGCGATTGTAGCCGTCTGACGTCAAATTTTCTCACAGCATTAGTTTGTCTTGGCTTAGTTTGGGATATCCGCAACCGTACATTGGCTACAACAAGGTAATGGTCCGAGTCGATGTTGGCTCCTAGGATCGTACGGACATCCATAATACTGGAGGAGTGTCTTGCGTCGATCGCAATGTGATCAATCTGGTCGACTGTTGATTGATCAGGAGTTATCCAAGTCCCGTCGAGATGTGGGAAGCGCGTGCTAGCTAGGACAATGTTTTGTCCCTCCGCAAAGTCGATTAGTCTGAATCCATTATAGGAGGTGGTGTTTCCGATTGTTCAACCAAAGATACCCTCTCTTCCTAGCTTTGCATTAAGATCACCGAGAGCAATCATTGCGCGTAGGTCTTGTTAAGGAGCTCATAGAAGGCATCCTTGGTGTCGTCATCTTTCTCCTCTTTACATAAACACAGATATCCGTAGGTCATTGCAATCAACAGAGTGCGTGCACATAAAGGTTTATCAAACAAACTTTTTTTTTCTCTCTCCTTTCTTTGGACTATTGGTTTCTTATGTAATTATTTGTCTCATAAAGGGTGTCGCATAATTCACGCAAAATTTGAATTTTGCGCCATTTAATAGTACAGTGATGACAACGGACTTAGAGATAACAATATGACAGCTGACATTTCGGGGTTAGTAGAAATATAGCGCTATACGGAAAACAAGGCATTTTCATTGTTTTGCAATATTTTAAAAATAATGAGGGTTTGTCAGCTACAGTTAAACAAAATCATCATCAGTGACGAAGCTCATTTTCATCTTGAAGGCTTCATTAATCGTTAAAATTGTCGCATTTGGAGTTCAGAAACCCACAAGTAATTGTTGAGAAACAAATGCATCCACAACGCGTGACTGTTTGGTGCGGATTTTGGGCTGCAGTCATTATCGGACTATTCTTCTTCGAAAATGCGGCTGGCCAGACAGTAATAATGAATGGTGTTTGTTATCGTGATCAGCGACCACTAGACTACTTTTATCCCGGGATACAACGTTGTACAACGTTGCCACATGTACACTGTTGAGTGGCAGAAACGTGGGTTGCCACATGTCCATCTGCCGGTATGGTTAGCGATCAAAATTAGGCTGGATCAAAACCTTCCTTTGAAGGAAGCCGAACCGCTAATGCAACATTCAAACTGCCACTAACGATTGCTACTGAGGACAGAAGCACTGTTTGTAGCATTTCAAAACAAAGTAATACTAGAAAATTAATATGTGACTGCTCATTAATAGTTTGGGACGAAGCTACCATGTCGAACAAGTTTTCAATTTCGCAGTACGGATTCACCGATGGGTGGATGCAGGATATTGTTCTCTGGTGACTTTTGGCAAATCTTACTAGTGGTAGCAAGAGGGACACGTGCTGATGAACCCAATGCTTCATTGAAAAGATCTTTTCTCTGGCCTTTTGTCATTGTCAGCACACCAAAACCGGGATTTTTCAGAGGTGTTGCTCAAAATAAGAAATGGACAGATGTCACAAAACAATGGGAGAGTTAATTTGGATAATCAAAACCTTTGGATATTTATACAGAAATTAATAATATAAGTTATAAGACCATAACTTGGTTCAAGGAGAGAGTTTTTTTTCACCTACTCACAATCAAGAATTGTAGTTAAAGTGAACGACTTGATTATCTCTAAAATTAATACACAGGCGCAAACATACTACTCCGTAGACATAATGCTTGATCATGAAGAGGCAATACATTTCCCAAAGACTTGCAGCCTTCTGGATTTCCCCACATAAATTGGTCTTAAAAGAAGGGTGTCCTGTTACTTTATTGCGAAACCTTAATCCACCTAAATTGTATAACGGTACACGTCTCCAGGTTAAACGTGTTAAAACTTTTACTATAGAGTGCAAAATTCTGAACGGATGTGGAACTGGAAAAACAGTGTTTATTCCCTGGATTCTATTCATACGAACGGATCTTCCATTCCAATTCAAAAGATTGCAGTTTCCAATAAATTTTTTATCTTCAATTACAATTAACAAGTCACAAGGTCAGACCATCAACGTTGAGGGCTTAGACCTAAGCGTTGAGTGCTTTTCTCATGCACAGCTACACGTAGCCCTTTCGCGATTCACACAACAAAATTTGTTCGTATTGTGCTACCAAAAGTCAGCCGCAAACATTGTTTATAAAGAAATTCTATAATCAAAGTCAGTACTTCACATTCTTCACGTATGACAATTCTAAACCTTTAGTAAACATACCTATACTCGTTAACAATTGGAAACGATTAGTTATTAATTAATTGAAAAAAATTTAATCACTTATCTTAGCTTTGAATCAAATTTAAAAATATAAATTAAAAGCAAACATATCTACGAGTATATACCTACATATTTTTCGAAAAATCACATAAAATAATTAGTTTTGCTTTTAAATTCCCCGAAGTTCAATATACATAATGCAACCCTTCTTCAAAATACACACAATTTAAATATATTGCACAAATAAAATTTTACATACAACAAAGCATTGGTTGATATTACAGAAAATGTTTACTTTGATTTATCTCAGACACCATTACATTAGCTCGGTAAATTATTCATGCAAATGCCCTGAAGCTTGAAAACCAAAATCCCACGTAGTGGTAAAGTCAAATCCTATTCATGTAAAGGCTCTTCACATTAAGATTCGCTTGTACTCTTCTCCCGCAGTGGTTTGTCATTCATTCTTTGCCTTGCGACTTGGCGTAAATACGAGTACAAGTATGTATATACTCGTATGCATGTACATTTTGATCCAAAGGATTTTCATTTGTAGAAATATATATAGTACACCTAAATATTTACTTTAAGTGTGATCAATCTGACTTTTATGTTTTCATTTAGTACCTTAATTTCGAATATTATAATGATAAATTTGTCAAAATAAAAAAATATAACATACGAGGGCGGGTCAATAAGTCCGTGACTTTTTGAATTTCTGACCTCTTTACTGAAACAGCAACACTGCTCCTGTCAACAGGCATCTGTCAGTTGACTCCTGTCAAAATTTAAACTTGCTGCGTCAGTTAGTTTGTGTTTGACAGCTATTTTTATCAGACTACTCACTAATTTGAGGAGAAAATGGAAAAAAGTGAATTTCGTGTGCTTATTAAGCATTATTTCTTGCGAAAAAAAACCATTACCGAGACCAAGGCTAAGCTTAATAAATACTATGGGGACTCTGCACCATCGATTTCAATGGTAAAAAAGTGGTTTACTCAATTTCGTTGTGGCCGTACAAGCACTGAAGATGCCGAACGTCCTGGACGCCCAGTTGAGGTCTCTACACCCGAAACAATCGAAAAAATTCACGATATGGTGTTGGCCGACCGAAGATTGAAAGTGCGAGAGATTGTGGAAGCCGTAGGGATCTCGCATGGCTCAGTGGTTTCAATTTTGAATGATCACTTGGGCATGAGAAAGCTTTCCGCAAGATGGGTGCCGCGTTTGCTCACAGTCGACCACAAACGCAATCGTGTAACAACTTCACAGGAAGGTTTGGCGTTGTTTAATCGCAATATGGAGGAGTTTTTGCGCCGTTTTGTAACCGTGGACGAAACATGGATCCATCACAACACACCAGAGAACAAACAACAGTCAAAACAGTGGGTTTCTAAGGGTGAATCGGCGCCAAAGAAGGCCAAGGTGGGTTTGTCAGCCAATAAAGTTATGGCGACTGTTTTTTGGGATAATCCACATTGACTACCTTCAAAAGGGAAGAACAATCAATGGGGAATATTATGCCAACTTATTGGACCGATTCAATGACGATTTGAAAAAAAAAACGACCTCATTTGGCAAGGGTGCACACATGTGCAGTTGCCATGGCAAAAATCCATGAATTGGGCTCCCTCATCCACTCTATTCTCCAGATTTGGCTCCAAGCGACTACTTCTTGTTCCCAAACCTGAAGAAATGGCTTGGTGGAAAAAGATTTGACTCCAATGATGAAGTCATCTCGCAAACAAAGGCCTATTTTGAGGACCTCGACAAATCATTTTTTTTGGAAGGGATAAAAAAATTGGAGAAGCGTTGGACAAAGTGTATAGAGCTCAAGGGAGACCACGTTGAAAAATAAAATTATTTTTTTATCAAAAAATCTGTGTTTTAATCCAAAAGTCACGGACTTATTGACCCGCCCTCGTATATTAAAATGTGCTGGGAAAGCAGTACTCCTGGTTTCTATTTGATGAGCAAATTCTAGCACTTGGCGAAAAATGTTCGTTCAGGATGTATATGTGTATATATTCCTAATAAACCTACCGAATATGGCTGAAAACATTTTTGTTATGCAACAGTGGCACTAAATAAAGGGTGTTTTTTTAACCCAGTACTACATATTTATATCTGTTGTATCTGTCAGATTGCAAACTGTCAGCATCACTTTCATTCGGTAGTCTCTGCAATTTAATTGTTATGACAAACACGCTTTATCCCTAGAATGCTACACATTTTTGCAAAACTTACTATGCTACATTGGGGTACAACCGTACTCCAAGAAAAAAAAAATTTATTGAAAGAAATGGCAGAATCCTAAAAGAAATTTCAATTATTGTATAACCCTAGATGGGTGTTATTTTACGTACACTAAGGTTATTCTTCGTCGAAACGACTACGACCGTTTTTAAATTTGCGCCGTTTGTTCCCCTAAGTCAACAATCTAAACTTTTACAGTTAGTTATATTAATTTCTTTTATTTATTATGAATGTTACATATTATTCAATACTTTTTGTTATAACAATATATAAAAAATAAACATATTATGACTTCATATTTTTTTGGAAATTTTTTAAAACAGTCGATTTCTTTCGTCGATTCGACAAAGAACAACCATCTAGGGATAATTCAATAAAAGCTTTTTGTCACAAAAATAAAATAAAATAAAATAAAATTGTTTTGCACAAGTTGGACACATTTTATTTTGGTGCAGTAAGCAAATGAAATTTTTTGCATAGAGCGCAGTTGATCTTCGATTTTCTATCCCGGCTACTTGGACAAAATGCACTTCTACCCGTGTTACGACTAGTAGCTGATATTGTTGATTCTTCTGTTGCTGGGGTTATTTAAAGGACATTGCATATTTTCTGGCGGAGTTCACGCCTCATATGTGGTGTAAATCTAGTGCTACTTTCTTTAGGTATGTTCTTCTGTTTTCTAATTTTTCTTTGTTTGGTGCGTAAGAACCACGTAAAAGGATCATCGAGTTGTATCCCGCAAAATTGGTTTAATTATAAAACAAGCAAAGCGGCCAACGACTCGTCTTTCCACTAGTAGAATATGTGTGACATAGCTGGTCCAAGGTATCCATTCCACCCTTTGTCGCATTATAAAACTGTATTATTTCTGGTAATTCGGTGGAATTCGGCTTATCACCTTTTTCGCGCATTGTGGAAAGCATTAATACAATTTGTTTTTTTATTTTTAGGTGGGAAGTAACACAACAGAGTAAGTGGATGACTAAAGCAAAATATGGCAAAGTTTACAAGTCTATCCTCGAGATTCAAAAATAATGGAGGTATTTCTTTTTTATATTTTCTCAAGGTGCCCACAACGGTTATGCTTTCGTTCAAAAGATGTTAAGTTGTCTGAACTAATGTAAGCCAGTTATCCATAGTCCGATTTCTGTTGGTGTCATGAAAAGAACTAGTAAGTTTGTCACAATGATACTGGACAACCGGAACATCGTGTGGTGTGGAGTCCTTGCCTATATTAATTTCAGCGTCGAGTACAACACATCAATATTTTGATTCCATAGTTGTCAGGTTTTGATGGAATGTACATTTTAAATGGAATGTACTCGTATATTTTTCTCATCTTTTTTATGGGTCCATTAAATACTTCTCAAATCGCTGTAAGTTTGTCGGTCTCTTTCTCTGAGCTCTGGTGATAATTAGAAACCTAAAACGTGTTTCGGACATAGTTGCCCTAAATATTGGTACACCACTGTCTTTATCAAATAACTCCTTGGTAAATACTCCATTCATTTTCATTACACTGGCATAGTAAAACAAACCAATAAGTGTCCTCATTTCAACAGTATCAGTGTCTTTGGTGCATGAAGGTTTATTAGTGGTGTCTGTATCATTGTTATTGTCATCGTCCTCTTTTTTGACATATGTTAATCTCTGGATGTTTATTCCTTCGTTAGCTTATTTTGTAATTTTTTCGTTTTCTTTAAAATCATCTCTAAAATCTGGTATGCCGGCACCGTCTTCGTCACTCTCGTCATGAAAATCATCTGAGTCAGAATCATAGAGAATTCGGTGTATCTACGAGATATCATCAGGTTTTGATAAGTAAAAATCTTTTTACTAGTTATATTTGATAATAAACATACTCACATGAAAAAAAAGCTGAAATAAAGCTTTGAACAATATATCGAATATCAGCACATTGACAAACACTACGCCGACCGTCAGTATTACATCAGTATTACCTCGTTTTACAATTTACAAATGATTTCTTAAAAAAAAAGAAGTATGTTGCAGCTTAAAATGCGAGAATAGTTAGTGACATTTTGTATTAAATAACATAAATAGAGACAAATGTCACTTTATATTAAACTATTAAGAGTGGGGTGAACAATTCAAAATAAGAAAAGAGAAAAAATAAGAACCATTCTATTTTAGATGCAAAAAGGAAAAACATTTCATAATGAAAATTTGTTTAGAGTATATTAAAAACTATTAGTCAATATAGTATAGCAAAATTTCAATTTCGTTCTGATTGTAGCTAAAAAGCCATTGTTTACCTCTTTTCATGAAAGTACGCAAATTACCTACGAATCTTGTATCTACATATCTACATAAGAATTTCTGTAACAGGTGGTACGAAAAGCTGGAATAGCGACAAGAGATTATTGATGGCTCCTCAAGTTGTAAGCGTCAGAAATCGGACTCTGCATATAACCACTCGGATGAAAAATATTTCTAAGATCTTAAAATAAAACAGATGCCTAACTGCTAGGATTTGCATATGCCAGACGAGAAGAACCACAGATCTTCCGTATGACACACTTCTGTAGAACAATCAACGGCTGAATTTTACTTAGGTAAGCACTTCCCCAACATCCTATACCGTACTGCAATTTTGACTGAAATTTCCCATAAGAAATTGATTTTAGAGTATTAAAACGAGAAAAATTCTTTAGGCGGTAGGTAGAATGAGCGAATGGTAGATAAGAGATATTGCTTTAAACTTGAAATATGATTAGACCAACCTAAATTTTGGTCAATAATAACACCTAGGTATTTAAAATGGCTTACATTTTCAATTTTAAAGCAACTGTCCTGGCAGGGAACATTCACGTCGAAAGACATTTTAGAGCATTGGACAGAAGATGGAATGTGAAACATGTTAAACCTTGCACATTTAGAAGCATGGAATACGACCTCAATATCTGGAGACTCGTGCGTGCTAAGACTGAAAAACATAAGTTTTGTCTGATCGCTTACTATTAGCTTATGCTCCGTGAACCAAAGTCTTAGCAATTCAACATCGTGGTTTATATCAGTTACTAAGTTTAAGGGATTGGCGGAATCATATGCGATCCCAAGTTCATCTGCAAAAGCCCTGACTTTTCCTATAAATGACTGGATAAACAAGGATTTGACATATATAGGAAATAATATAGGTCCAAGGACCGAGCCCTGAGGGACACCAAGGTCCAAGGACACATAAAGTTACTTAGGCTAGATTCGATTTCCACTTTTTGTTTTCTGTCTTTTAGATAGGACATAATCCAACTATGTATCGAACCACGAAAACCTATATTACTCGTATATAGCTTGTTTAGAATAATATTATGGTCAACCATATCAAACGCTTTTGTTATATCAACAAAAAGTTCAGCACAAGATCTTTTTTCATCTAAACCTTTCTGTATAATGGAGCAAAAATCTAAAAGTTCGTCTTCAGTAGATAACCCAGCTCTAAACCCAAATTGCATTGGACTGAAGAATTTTATTTTGTTCAGATACTCTAACTATATTTTCTTTACACATATCTCAAAAACTTTACTGATAGAAGACAACAGAGAAATTAGTCTTTAGGTCGTTTTTTAAAGAGAGGAATAACAATAGCACATTCTAAAACTTCAGGAAAACATCTGGACAAGATACTCAAATTGAAAATATGCTCCAAAATATCAACAATATTGAAGGAAATGTTTTTAAGTATAACATTGGAAATACTATCGCTGCCACAGGAGTTGGACCTATTTAAGGAGTGGATGGTTTTCGAAATTTCAACCCCAGAAATTGGTTCGATAAAGAAGCTATCGCTTTCAAAACTAATATCTGTAAGCCTGGGTGCAGGATAACAATATTTGCAAATGCTAAAATGATTTGTTTTGAATTTGTTAAATTCGTTTGCTATTTTTGTGGGTTCTGAAACATTAATATTTACATTTTTTTTAAGAAAAAAGAATTATTTTGCTTGGTTACACTTCGATTCATAATGTTATTGATCACTTTCCATTCTTGTTTAAGATTCCCTAGCGCAGCCCTTATCTGATTATGATAGTAATCATCGCCGCATTTTCCTCATTATTTATATACCTCATTATTTATTATTCGCAACATACGGTTATAGCCACTCTTTAGACTAGCATTCTGTGGATGTTTAAGGCACTTTTTCCGTAATTTGTCGTTGCCTAACTTTCCTAAGAAGTAACCAGCTAATCCAAGGCTTTAGCCTGAAATCTGACTTTTAGGGATAGTGACATAGCTAACTGAGCTTATAGAATAATAAAAAAATAAATTAACAGCCGTAGATACATTATCTTGAGTATACACCTCTTCCCAATTTTCGAAACGCAGTAAATTATTCAGCAGCTCGTAGTTAATTCTATTCAAATATCTTGGAAAATTATGCTCTTTTTCTTTTCTACTTTCCAAGCCATTAAAAATTACACCAGTCATACAATGACCAGATATTTGAAGATCAAGGTTGATACCAATGTAAGCATTAGGACACATTCTTAAAAAAACGAACAAATACATGGTCAATGCAAGTACCTGCAATTGGTCTAGTAATATCCTTCACTAAAGAGGTTAAACCATGCTCTGCCACAAGCGCAAGATATAAATCTTACACAGGAAAAGCATTTAGCAAATCGAGATTGAAATTGTCTAAAACAACAAGGTTAATCGATCTTTCATTACATAAAGTTTGAAATTCGTCTAGAAATACATGAAATGACTGTTATTCAAATCGGTACACACAAAAAAAAAGTATAATCTTCATTACCTACGTTAATAGAGATTTTTATAATGTCTGCACTCACCAAATTATAGCGCTTCACGTCACATTCATCCCAATCATACAAATCTCGTATAAAAATTCCAACTCCCCCTGCAGAATACGAGTCATTTTCATTTGCAAAGAACTTATAACCAGGTATACTACGAGTATATTCATTAACCTCGTTAGAATAAATCCAAATTTCAGACACGAAAATAATTGCAGGCAAGCTCTTAATGGATTCTAGGTTACTTACTAATAAATTGAAATTTTGCCGTAAGCTTCTAATATTTTGATGAATAATGTAAACAGTTTTGCTATGAGTAAAAGAAAATAGACTATTTGTATTGATACTTGTAGCTTGAATGTAAGGTCGTAGTTTATAAGATCAAAAATATTTCTTTTACTATCACCAGTAAATAATGAGGAGTTCAGCTTTTTTTTTCCATTTTGTTTGCTTTTCATAATTCTGTGTTTGACATTAAACGATGAGAGATGCACGCATATAATATTATTGTGCGTAAGCTTCAATTCACTTGACGAATTCCTTTTCCTATCTCATCAGGAGTGACAGAGATGTTTAGTGCATTCCTCAGCATTATTGTTATTAGCGTTTGGTATGCCAACAATTTCAATGACATTTTCCATCAGCTTCTGTTCCCTCCAGTTTAATTTGCTCTCAAGGTTAATGATCTTTAGTCTGAGAGTTTTGTTTTCTTCTTTTAGTTCCTAGACAGTGTTTAGAAAGTCTATGTTTATTTTTTTTAACAAAGAATTTCCTCGTAGAAAAGCTGCATCGTTATTGGACTGTTGTTCAGCTGTTGTTGATGCTGCTGCAGTTGTTGTTGACTCATGGGCTCAGTCACCGATTGAGGTTCATGCTGTTGCTCGCTTTCAGTCATCTTGTCGGTTCGCTTCTGAGCACATGTAAGAGCATGATGGCCTGGTGCTTTTGGATGTTGTATTGCTATCGCTGCTGTTTGCTTTCTTTCTGCACTATGTTGTTGGTTTTTTTTTTTTTTTTGGTGGGTAGGTGTGAAAATCTTCATAGACACTATGAACCCGTTGCTCATAGTAGTGTGAGATTCTTACTCACTAAAAACACCATAGTAGTGTGAGATTCTTACTCACTAAAAACACGCCTCCCTTCTTATCGATTACTACTAAGTAACCTTATCAAGTAGTTTCCGTTTCAAATAACGTTCGCGTGGGGCAGGTAGCTTTCCAGCAAAAGCACCTGTTAGTACCGCTATTATATGCGGATAGTTGTTATCGCGCCAGATCGAATGGTCTCATTCTTTGAAATCGACGCACTAAGTTTGTCTCGTCCAGAATTTAGAGTATTTTATTATTACAATGATCATGAAGACGAATATGGAGTTTGCGAGCAAAGTTCATTATTTCGTCCTCGACGGTAACTATTCTTAAGTCTCTGTGGATATCACTGTTTCTGATATACTCGTACCATGGGGCGTTCACGATTTGTCTTAGAACTTTGTTTTGATAGCCTTGGAGAATATTTCGGTTGCTTGGTTTAGTACAACCCCAAAGTTGTATACCGTACGTCCAAACAGGTTTAAGCACTTGCTTATAGATGAGCAGTTTGTTATGTATGCTTAACTTGGAATGTCTTCCTAGTAGCCAGTACATTTGTCTGAATTTATTTTCAAGTTCATCACGTTTCTTCTTAACATGCGGCTTCCATTTCAGTTTTACATCTAGTGTCATTCCTAGATACTTTGCTTCATTTGCATTTGGTATTTGTACCGAGTTAATGAAAATGGGAAGGTTGTTTATTTTTCGGTAAGTAAAATTAACATGAGTAGATTTGGTCTCATTGAGAACAATTCGCCATATCTTTGTCCATTCGTAGATTTTGTCCAAAGCCGTTTGTAGCTTTCCAGTAGCTAACTAGACTGAAGTATCTGTAGCTAGTATCGCCGTGTCGTCCGCGAACGTGGCTACTATGGTACCTGATTCTTCCGGTATGTCTCGAGTATAGAGTAAAAACAATACCGGACCAAGTACACTTCCTTGCGGAACTCCAGCAGCGATCTCTTTAAATTCCGAGTATTCGGTGCCATGTTTAACACGAAAAATTCTGTTTTCCAGGTACGATTTCAGAATCGTATGCAGCTCTCTCGGAAGAACCTGACTTAGCTTTAAATTTAAGCCTTCATGCCATACCTTATCGAAGGCTTGAGACACGTCAAGAAACACGCTAGAACATATCTTTTTCCCCTCTAGGGCTTTCTCAATTTCATTCGTAATTCTAAAGAATTATGTTGTTGGTGATGTCGTGGCTGTTGCTGTTCTTTAGTTGTGACTGCTGTCTTTTTAAGTCTCTCCGAGTGCGACGGTTGTTTTTTAACGACGACTGGAGTTAGATTTAACGCTTCTTTGGGCTGCTCCTGTAGAGATTTTCTACGCAGAACAGTGCACTTATCACATCTATAGTTAAAATTGTTTGCGTTCATATATTCCATGTCTGTAACGTGTATATTCACACAAGAAGAATGAAAAAAACCAAGGCAATCAGAACAACTAATTTTGCGTACGTCACTGCATTCTATTTTTTCTTTACATATGTGATAATTCTTTTTGGTATACTATATATTAAAAGCGAACGATTTTCTTATCAATTTTTTAAGTTCTTCGAAAAAGCGCGCACCCCAAGACACTTTGTAAAACACGTCCGCTCTCTTTGATGTTTAGACTTGACTTTTCATTATCGGCGGATATTTCAAAGACGCGAAACATAGAGATTGGGGAAATAATACACCAAACACTAGAGGGAATTTACTTTTCAATTGGCGGGATCAGCACAGTCTAATGTATATACACGTACTCATTTCCTAGGCACGTCTCCTATTTGCATCTCCTGTTGTTTGACATATGGTTACATATGGCACAAACCAACAGACTATATATATTCAAAAGCATTCCTACAACTTCCTGGGAAACACTATCTAAAACTAATGGACGAGACAGTTAAACGGACAATGGTCGGTATCAACACACTGACAACGAAGACCTATTCCGCAAAGCAACTATTGACGCACTGCACCGACATAAAAGTAGACCGTTATCAAGACTAAAAATCTTGTACAGACAATTTACTGATAGACATAACCATGACATTAAAGTCCTCGAACAAAAAGCTGCAAACATTAATAAAAGAAAATTACAGGGCTTTTGTAAGTTTGAATTGGAACAGTAAAATTGGGGCTGTAAACACCAGCAACCCGATTGAGTTCCCGCAAATAAATACAATTTTTCGGAGGAAAGATCAAAATGACCTTTCATGTCATAGAATCGCCCAAACGACTGAAAACGGTATGTTAGCTGCAGGCATAGATCCAAGTGAGGCTGTTGATGGGACAACTTCTCTGGGATCGAAGATCTGCAGGAGAAGGTAGAAACACTAGGAGCGACTTTCCAGGAAGTGTACAAGGCGAATGATATCATTGCCCCCAACCACGACCTGGAAAAGAAAATCAAATCCTTGTGCACAATTTCAACCTTCGAAATGAAATAGCGAACTTGCAAATCGAAAAGTCGGGATTTACCCAGTTCTGTGACGAGAAGAAGATACTTCCATTCCGGTGAATATCGATTAGTCTCCTTCCAAACATCAGTGAGGTTTTCGATAAACTAATAAGTGAAGTCTTCACTAAGTGATTTAAGGACCGAAATATGGTTTCGGATAATCAATTCCGGTTCATGGCGGGGTATGATGTTCTTAATGCCGCATCTAAACTGGTTTCTGATATCCAATAGAACAACACTGGTGCTTGCTTGATTGACTTGGAGAAGGCCTTCGATACCGTATACAAGTTAAACAGGCTCAGTATTAGTAAATTATTGCGGTTTATTATTTTCAATATGCTTACAGATAGACAGTTCATCGTGAAGAATGCCGATATGACTTCTACTGGAACATTTCATATTAAAAGCTGCGGTTAACTCGCTAAACTTATTTATCACTTTGGAGGTCTGAAACCATTCGTTTTAGGACGCCTTTGTCTTAGGCCTCTGCGGATACCATAAAGAATTGATGAAAGTTTTTGATCATGGAACAGCACGGGCAGCTACCTTCTTTCTTACCTTGGGATCTGGCTAGATCTAAATCCATATATAGATATTGCTCTGGCCAGTGACAGAGGTGCTTTTGCTCTTACAAAAAGACTGTTTTACAACAGGCAACTCGATGCTAGAAGGCCCTTATTCACCCTATGCTTACATTTGGTTGTCCCGTGTGGTTTAACATGAGGGCAAGTATTTTGAAAAAGATTCGGGTGTTTTAGAGGGATTGTCTTAGGGCTTGTGTTCGCCTACACAGTTCATCAGAGTCTGAGTACATAAAATTCTATCCTAATGAGGTCTTGTATAATAGGGCGAACCGGTGCCGCTAATCTTTCACGTCGCTCGGACAGCTGCAGACAGGCGACTCAACTACCACGGAGACATCGCACACAGCAGTGCGGAGCGTAAGACGTAAAATAACAAAAAGTTAAAAAAAACGACACAGATTGGTATGGTAACCTTCTCAAAAAGTGCCAAAAAAGTACCTATATAATAAAATAAGATAGTTAAAGTATGTTAGTAGATAACGATTTGTTTTAGGTAGTATTTAGTTTTAGTCTTAAGTTTTATATTAAGATAAAAAATGTTAATTTACTAAGTTTTTAAATTAAAAAAAAATTCTTAGTTTCAATTATATTTGATGTAAAACTTGAATAATTGTGCGAAACTTCGAAAGACAAATTTTAATTGTTAGGTTTAACTTAAAATGTCCGCATGGGTAAGTTAGAATAAGATAATTTAAAGTTTTTTTGCATTTAATTGTATAGCACGTTAGAATACCGAATATAACTGGAATAAAAATGTATTTTGTATAAAGGAAAATGTTAAACTTCAATGTTTCGCTCTAACAAGGAACTAACTTCGTTATCGTACAAGCCAAAATCATTCGATACTATTGTATTATTTTGCTGCCATCTTGCAATGTGAAATATGCTATAAGCCCAACTTTAAAATAGATTCATATACCTAGTAAACATTCGTTTTTTGCTGCTGCTCATTTTCACTTGAGACAATAGCAAATATGATAATTTAAAAATGTAGTTCTAACCGTTCTCCTTAAGAAGAATGGCGCGGCGATCGGTAGAATTTCGTGTATACTAATTAATAACACACAAGTACCATGCTGCTCGCGTGGTATTTCCTGACAGATAAGTGGTATGCAAGAATATAACTTTTCAAAACAGCATGTTTTAAAGAATGTTCTAATCTGGCAAAAGATAGAGAAGTTTTTATTAGTTCAAAAGGGAGATTATATTAAAGTTACATTTGCCAGTGCGGATTTCAAGAGAGATCACGCCTGCGTCATGCCATACTGACACATAGGTAGTATTTTTGTTCAGTATTATTTGACATAATTCTCCGTAAAGATTTTCGACACAAAATCTTCCTTTTCGTTTCAGAGACTGAGGAAGGCTTGACAGTAATTCACACGCTACTCACGCGTGTTTGCACTTTGTACGAGAATAAGTGTAGGTCTTTCACTAAAATTCGCTGCAGGGCCCGTCTGGTGATGCCCAACTGCGTGGCCCGTCTTCTGGTTGATGTTTCTTCATTCTCAGCGACATCGGCAGCCACAGCCACGATGTTCTCAGCCGAACGACCAGTCCGGTGGCGACCACACCCTGCATGGTCTCCTGTGGTTCCAGTCTGTTTGAATCGAGTAGTTAAGCACCGGAATGTTTGCTCAGTTGGCGCCAAACGATTTGGAAATCACCACTGACCGATTATTGGCCAAAAATCCATACAATCATTCCACGCTGTTGCGAAGTATAGCGCTCTATTGCTTGTCTGTAAACTGCAGCTGTCTAGTTCACAAATGCCCAATATGACTGACGTACGATACCATTTGCAGGGGTAGTTTAGCCTTAATTTATTTAATTGGTTAATTAAAATTCGGATTAAGATATCAGATTAGCGTAGGTTTAATTAGATATAAGCTCGTAAGTCTCGGTCTTGCAGAGTGGTAATAGTACTTAAATCTGATGTTCCTTTTCATTTCCTCCTTTTATCATCCCATTTCTCTTTACAAAAAATTCGGTGCAAGCGTAAGCTTTAAAGCTGTACATGTATGAATAAATGTTTTTCTTCAAACTCTGAACAAAAAGTTAAAGAAAAATCCGAAAGTGTTTTGAAAAATGTAAGAGCAAACAATGCGGCCAAATGTAATAACATTTTACATAACTCACTATACTCTGTTCAACAAAAATTGGCAGTACAGGGAAGTTAGGGCTGTTTTTCTCTTATTCGCACTCTTTTGTTTTCCATAAGGTGCTATTCCAACAAAAGCTCTTACAAGGTTTCCGTAGTAAGCATTTCAAATTAGCAAAAATCTGAAAGAATAGTATGTAGGTTTACCGTTTTTTTTTCTAAATTGAAATTTTCATTTACACAATTTGTTTTATTTGTAATAGACATAGAAAAATGCACGTAACATCAAAAAACGCCACGAGTACGATAACTTTGGCGCCAAGAATTGATATCGGTATTTTCTAGAGGAGTTAAAAACTAGCATTTTTTACTATGGGAGGGGTCCATCTCGTCCCGTTTAGGAGTTATAGGCAATTTAAAAACAAATGACTTAAGATGGGAAAAAAACTTTTAAAAAACAACGGTAATACAAACAATAAAGTATTATAAAGAATATGAAAGCCCGAAACATGTTCTTTGATATAAAATTTACATCAAATTATTTGTGTGAATAATTATTATTCAAACTCAAATTCTTGGTAAAAAATTTAAAAAAAAAATTTTTTTAACAATATTACTCAAAATTGTGAAATAATGTGCCAAATTGGTTTTTTGTATTCAATTATTCAGTATTAATTCTGAATCGAACACTGAAAACCGCATGGCTTTATGTCATCTAGTTTTTGAGGAATTTGAAATTGAAATTACTACTTTAGTTTTGTTTTTTGACATTTATGTACGAGTACGTAGTCTTCCTTTGAATAAGTTAATGAGTATTATTTAAACATCTCGCAGACAATAGTTTTCTTAATTAAGAGTACACGGGTGAGGGATTTCAACTCTCTTTCCGCAGGCGGCAGGTCCCGCTCACGCAACTTCGTTGCTCCGCTCGGGGTATGTGCTTTTCGTCAGGCAGGCGCCTATGTCATCAATACTCTTCATCACAGTACTCATCACAAAATTACCAAGTTCCCATTAATAACAAAGTTTCACTAATTCGCATTATAGAAAATTCACATGTTCCAATGTTGCAGTAAATTATTTACTTTGCGAAATACTCGTATCTATGTTTGTACGTATGTACAATGATGATGCAAAAATATAACCGAACAAACGTTTGGCTTTTATACCGTCATTTCTTTTTGTGATAAGGCGTGTAGTTATTGATATTCACAAAGATCACTCTGTGTTCAACCGTGATATTTTTTGTGAATAAGCAATGACGGCTAAGGATCCTCTAATCCATCCTAAACTAAATAACTTCTCAGT
Source organism: Volucella inflata (assembly GCA_928272305.1). Lineage (NCBI taxonomy): Eukaryota > Metazoa > Arthropoda > Insecta > Diptera > Syrphidae > Volucella > Volucella inflata. Next base: position 36,300,940 of record OV743718.1, on the reverse strand, counting down.
GTTTTGATCGTTCGGAGATTTGGTGTCGACCAACGAAAGAAGCATTGAATTTTTAAATGAATCTTACCTATGAAGGTAGAAAAGTGTAAAAATGTAAAGTTCGGTTGGATGTGGCGATGCTCAAAGAAAAGCTCTAAAAAAAAAGGTGACAAAAATTGTAGAAATACAATCAACCCATCTATCAGTACATTTTTCCATGGACCTCAATGTCGGCTAGAGATTCGCGAGGTGCTTGCAATAATTAACGCTTTTGTTATCAAAATGCCTGTGAACACGGTTTTTCAGGTAAATTAATTAAACCTTAAGCTATTTTTTTAAAAAAATATTATTACATGTATGTTATCATTTTAAAATTAGCATATAACTGCTTGGCGCCATCACGACAATAAAAGTGAGCTTAGTCAATCTACTGTAATAGATTACTATAACTGTTGTCGTGAAATAGCCGAAATAATAGCATCTCACGACGATGTTAACATTGGCGGCGAAGGAAAAACTGTACAAATTGACGAGACCTTTCTTACAAAAAGCAAATACCACAGAGGCCGTGTAACCGAACAAATAAAAATCGTAGTGTTGGGGTTATTTTGTAAAGGAGATAAGGTCGGACGCTTCTTTAAAGTGAACTCCAAAAGTAAAGAAGACTTGGGGCCTTATATACACAAATACGTTAACCCCAACAGCAGTCGTATTTGTACCGACAGCACACGCCAATACATAAGTATTGGGAAAATGTTCCCTACTTCTACGACTCATGAAATTACAAACCACAGCAAAGGCGAATATGTTGATATGGATTTAAAAAAAAAAATTTTTCATTTTTTACCAAAAATTTCAGTTTGAATGCGAATTATTCAAAAACTATTCACACGAATAATTGGATGTAAATTTTATATTAAAGAACAAATTTTAGGCTTTCAAATCTTTACTTTAAGTTTTGGCGTTGTTTTTTAATAGTTTCTTTCCCATTTTAAGTCATTTTTTTCTAAAATTGCCCCTAACTGGGGCATCTCATCAAAGACTGCCCAAAATCAACCGCAGTGATGATGCTTAAACGAAATGAGCCATTCAACACACAATCATCTTTCTTAGAAGACTTCTGTGGGACCTTCGAGTACGAATTCAACAGCAATGAAATTGGATGTGCTGCTTTAATAATGACAGCGATGAGCTTAGTTGATACTGGGAGCCCAATAAGCTTCGCCCAGCAGAAATATTTTCCAGCGCATTTTGTGACATCTATAGACAACTGTTCGCAAGAATTCAGTGGAATTAATAACAGCAAATTAATTGTTTATGGTAAAATAGTTTTTAAAGTTATGTTTGATAATGTGCATGCAAATTTACGTCTACTAGTTGTTAAGGATGATAGCATGAAAAATATAATAGTTTTAGGTCGAGACTTTTTACAAAAAACATATATTAAATTAACCCTAAAGAATGTAAGACATGTGGACAAGGAATATTCACTTAATAATTGTGAAGAAAATTTACAATATCGATGTGTGTAATAAAGAGAATTATAATTTACAAATCAATGAGAACTTGAAATACGAAGACAAAGTGAAAGTGGAGGATTAAGTGACTAGGAGTGTTTCAAATGTTAATAGTTTAAATGTAAACAATTTGGGTTGTGTTGTGTCAAGTGGGTTTGCTAATTATGAAATGATAATAAGAATAACTGATACTAGTAAAATTTTCAATTGTGCACCACGTCGGTTGCCCTACGCACATAAGCAAGAGTTGCAACAAATTTTAGATGACCTACTTGTTAGTAAAATAATTCGTGGGAGCGATTCTCCTTATGCCTCACCGATCGTTTTAGTCAGGAAAAAACCGGGCGACTAACGTTTGTGTATAGATTTCCGACAGCTGAATAGTATAACCTTAAAAGACAATTTTCCACTACCTTTAATACAAGATCATTTGGACACTTTGCGTAGCAAGAAGTACTTTTCCCTTCTGGATTTGAACAGTGCTTTTCATCATGTGAAAATGTCTTCAGAGTCCATCAAATATACAGCCTTCGTAATACCTTTAGGCCAATTTGAGTTTTCGCTCATGCCCTTCGGGTACAAAAATGCATCCGCTGTATTCCAAAAACATATCAACCTAGTTTTCAAAGATCTTTTAAAGTCAGGAAAGCTCTTAAAATACATTGATGATCTCTTCATTGCCTCAGTAACAAAAGAGGAACATTTTTTAATTTTGGTAGAGGTCCTAGAGAGAGTAAGAACTCATAAATTACAGCTGCGTTTGGACAAGTGCTTGTTCATGGCGAAAAAAATTATTTACCTCGGGTATGGTGGTATAGGTCCGAATACAGACGGGTTACGCGCAGTAAGAGAGTTTCCTATTCCTATAAATTCAAAGTCCTTATATTTATTCCTGGGTTTGTGCTCGTACTTTGGCAAATTCATTAAAAATTTCTCTTTTGTTTCGAAACCCTTGCACGACTTATTGAACGACTTAAAAAAAAAAGGAATTACTCGTTTTCGAAAATCTCATGAAAATGCTCTAAGAAGCACCATTGCTTAGAATATACAATCCAAAGGCGGAAACAAGTCTTCACTGCGGAGCTAGTAGTTTAGGATTTCGGGCAGTTTTACTGCAGCGCCAAGAGGACAAATTCTTACATCCAATATTTTTCTTTTCAAAACGGGCTCAAGAATCGAAATACGAGTATCACTCTTACGAACTTGAAACGTTGGCTATAGTATGTGTTCTCAGAAGATTCAGGATCTATTTAGCAGACATCAAATTCAAAATCATAACTGATTACAGGTCTTTAACTCTCACGTTAAGCAAAAAAACTTCTGAATTCTCGAATTTCTCGATGGGCATTAGAGCTGCAAGATTTTGAGTATATCATAGAACAGAAGGATGGGAAAAGAATGACTTATGTGGATGCACTCAGTAGATGCCACTGAACTCCAATGATATCTATGGCCCTTTGTCTTCATCAATCCATAATCTTAAAAAAATATATCTTGTTAGTTGTCGACGGTTCCCCAAATTCACAAAACTTTATAGCGTAAAAATTACAAGTACTAAAGAAGTCCCGAAATATTTAGAGTCGTACTTTTCCAATTATAGCAAGCCAACTCGAATAGTATCAGATAGATGGAGCTGTTTTACGAGTACCTCAGGAGAGTTCTCCAGTTTTTGTAAAGAATGCAACGTAGAGCACATAAAAATCGCCACAAGTAGAGGGAGTAAATAGAACCATTACTCCAGTGATACGAGGGCGGGTCAATAAGTCCGTGACTTTTGGATTAAAACACAGATTTTTTGATAAAAAAATAATTTTATTTTTCAACGTAGTCTCCCTTGAGCTCTATACACTTTGTCCAACGCTTCTCCAATTTTTTTATCCCTTCCAAAAAAAATGATTTGTCGAGGTCCTCAAAATAGGCCTTTGTTTGCGAGATGACTTCATCATTGGAGTCAAATCTTTTTCCACCAAGCCATTTCTTCAGGTTTGGGAACAAGAAGTAGTCGCTCGGAGCCAAATCTGGAGAATAGGGTGGATGAGGGAGCAATTCATAGCCCAATTCATGGATTTTTGCCATTGCAACTGCACATGTGTTTGTGGTCGACTGTGAGCAAACGCGGCACCCATCCTGCGGAAAGCTTTCTCATGCCCAAGTGATCATTCAAAATTGAAACCACTGAGCCATGCGAGAGCCCTACGGCTTCCACAATCTCTCGCACTTTCAATCTTCGGTCGGCCAACACCATATCGTGAATTTTTTCGATTGTTTCGGGTGTAGAGACCTCAACTGGGCGTCCAGGACGTTCGGCATCTTCAGTGCTTGTACGGCCACAACGAAATTCAGTAAACCACTTTTTTACCATTGAAATCGATGGTGCAGAGTCCCCATAGTATTTATCAAGCTTAGCCTTGGTCTCGGTAATGGTTTTTTTTCGCAAGAAATAATGCTTAATAAGCACACGAAATTCACTTTTTTCCATTTTCTCCTCAAATTAGTGAGTAGTCTGATAAAAATAGCTGTCAAACACAAACTAACTGACGCAGCAAGTTTAAATTTTGACAGGAGTCAACTGACAGATGACTGTTGACAGGAGCAGTGTTGCTGTTTCAGTAAAGAGGTCAGAAATTCAAAAAGTCACGGACTTATTGACCCGCCCTCGTATCTAAGGAAAGCGAAATTGAGTCAGGAGACTTGGAAAAGTGTTTAAGCAAGTTGAGTTCGCTCTTAACAACGTTGAAAGCAAGAGCACTGGATTTTGTCCGAGCGTATTGCTGTTTGGGATTCGACAAAAGGGCGTAGTTTTTGATAAAATTAAAGAGTATCTGGACAGATGGCACAAGAAAAAATTATTCGAGGTCAACAACGTAATAAGGAAAAATTCGATAAACAACACAAAACCTCATACCCATGCCAGGTCTGTGACTTTGTTATGGTCAAGAATATTTTAAACACTCCTGGTATAAATAAAACGCTTATTCTAATAAAGTTCAATCAAATATTAAAATAACTATCTAATTTAAGTGACTTTATCTCTTGTATTGTTCAACATCGAAATAATCAAGTATATTTGTATTTCACAAATCGAGGACGATTTGTTCTTACGGCGGTCGCGTTGTAAGGAACATAATGTATTTTAAATGTTATATCAATTATTCATCCCTTGATCCATACACCTAAGCATTCGTTTAGTTTGTCGTTCGCCTAACGCATCACATTGTTAAAGGAATCTACTTTGTGCATGTATGTTAAACGCTAATCGAACCATTTCACCGATGTTTAGAATTAAGAAAGTACAGCCAATAACTTTGTAAAAGATCAACCTAAAAGTATATCTAGTTGAAATAAAATGTTCGAAGAGAAAACATCGTCTTTTATTTTGGCCTGTTCCAGGTAACCTTTACATTTTTTCCGCTAATCATGTGGTTTTATATAGTATGTATGCTTTATGTATAAATATCTGCCGCTGCATATTTAAGTTTATCATTAGAATCATTTTTCAGCAAATTTTCCAAACGGTCTACAAAAATTTTGAAGGGCGAAATATTAATGCTAATAAAAAAACAGATAAATTGAATTGCCATTTTGTATGTGCAAGAAACTTTTGCATTTTGAACTCTCCTTGTATTTGTAATTTGCACCATTAAAGCAAACAAAACTATCATTATATACAGCATGCTAGTTTGTGATCAAAAAAATGCTGATGCAGACAGAATTTAGCTATAAATAGGTCAACTTGTTTCCCATACTCGGACGCCCTTTTATAAAGCAAAGTATCGACCAGGGAATGTGAAAACAATAAATCACAATGAAAAATGTCTAAAAGTTCGGTTGATTAAATTTTGTTTTTAGTGAAAACAGTATGAAATAGAATCTCGGGGGACTTTGAAATCCTTTTATTCTTTTCGTTTTTGTCATTGGCGCTTTCTAAATTGAAATGCGGAATGGACTTCAGGGGCAACAACTTTTCCTTGTTCTTTTTCAGCAGGTAAAGCTTGACAAGAGGGTAGAGATTATGGGGGTTGAAAACAATGTTAATTATTAAAGCAGACAAAATCAATGATTTATCCATTTAAAGTACAATTCTTAGAACAAAATCGTCTAATGTTTATCCTAGTATTTCCTACTTGATTGGATTTTTCGAAGTGAAGTAAACCATTTCTTTTTACAAAACAAAAAAAAAATCAATTTATTGTGATATGAATAGGAGATTATATAAAAAAAGAAACATTATTTAATTAGATAACAGTATGTGATATTATGAATTAGTGTGTTTGCCATATTATGCAACATTTGCAAATTCAAATGCTTTTAAAATGTTTTAACATAGGAACCACATGCGTGTTCTTTTATTAGTAGAGGTGATTCTCTCTTTCTTTGCAAAAAGTTATAGACATCGTAAAATTATTCAGAACTTCTAACCCAATGCAAGCAAAATAGAGCTTTAATATAATGCATCATCAATGATGAAAAACTCTTCATCATTATACAAGGTGGCGCAAAATTAATCATCCAATTTTGTTTTTGAATTATTTTTTTTATTAAATAAAAAAAAATTATATTGAGTGATGGAAATTTTTATTTGGACCCTTACAATTTTTTCTGTTAGGTGGAAAAGATGATATCCGCCAAGTGGAATATTCCCCTTAAGGATTGCGATTGTCTAAGGCTTGTTGGCATAAGTCCACGACTTCAAGTAGCCGCAAAGAAAGAAGTCTGGGATGGTTAAATCGGGCGATCTTGCTGTCCATGCCAAATCGCCAAAACGAGAGTTTACGCGACCAGGAAACGCTTCCTTCACAATATCCATTGTGGCTCGTGCTGTCTGTGCGGTTGTACCAACTTGTTGAAACCACATGTTCACCAAGCTCCACTCATCCAATTCCGGCAGTAAGAAGTCGTTTATCATAGGCCTGTAGCGTTCACCAGTAACAGTGACTGTATTGCCGATGGCGTCCTCAAGAAAATACGGCCCAATCAGTCCTTCCGCGTGAACGCCGCACCACACAGTGGCTTTGGATATAATGGCTCTTCGTGCATCACACGCGGCTTTTCAGTGCCACAGAAATGAAGATTTTGCTTATTGACTTAACCGCTTAAGTGGAAGTGTGCCTCGTCACTTCCTCTTCGTTGTTCAGATTGAGGATGGCTTGATAGCAAATCTACTATTTTCAATCGAATACTCGTAGATAAGAAGCCTAGAGAAGGCGAATGAGTAGTAGTGGGCTTGTCGCTATTCAATTAAATGGAACTTAATGGAATGGAATAGCGACCAACCCACTACTCTTACCGTCTTTGGAAGAAAGATGAGTATTCACTACGTCAACACCAAGTACTTGCAGCCTGATACAACCGTAAGCCGGACATTTACGGAAATAGTGTAGAGTCATGTGGATGTGCTCCTCCACGACGCTAGTTAGTAGCCTGCAATCTTCCCTTCTGAGAGAGGGTATGCCGCTGAGCTCTTAGGGACGTCGAAAAGTATTCGTTTAATGTCTTTGCGATCTAGAGAGCAATGACATTTGCATTTGAAATCTATTTGTCAAGGGAAGTTTTAACCGGGACGCAGTGAAACCTAACATAGTTTTGGGTCCCTGAAAATTCTCCTCTGACCCATGCCTGTGAATTTCATCGTGGTACCAATGTGATGAGGGAAGGGACCCAGACGATACTCGGTGAATTTACGCTCCCGACTGTATTAAGTGATGTATTCATTCATGTGACTTGGAGGTTTGGAGAGGCGAGAGGGTTCGGCATCGGTTCCTTATAAGATAGTTCGTTGCCATCAGGATTGCGTACATCTCCTCCTGAAAGGCAGCCGCAAGTTTTCCTAGCGAAAAATGAAATCTAAAGCTGTGGTCTTCCAGAAAAATTTAATTAATTACTAATATTATTTATAGTAATTGTTCATTATCTACGTCTTTTAACAGAATTCAGCAAAGTGAACATTTTGGAAAACAATATATAAAAAAGCTTTCCGCCAACTGTATTGTCATACAACAAACAATATACAATAAAGAGAATTCAAAATTCTGAAGTGTCGCTCTGTACCGATAAAAAAAATTTACTATGCCAAATACCCTGCCCCGCAATTCTTCCATCAAGTACCCATTTTTACAAAACCACCTACGAAGCACTCTTTTTCTGCGATTGCTTGTCATCAAGTAGAATTATCGGCTTATACTTTAAGCAATATTTTTCATTTGGAAAACTAAGACTTACTGGCCTAAGCTTCCTTTTTCACGGAATCAGGAAAAGTCCTACCGCTGATTTGGAAGCATTATTAAAATAAATATCAAAAGTTTTGGGCTTGGCTCCTGCCGCCAAATACATTTTTCCATTAAGTTTAATAAACTTTTCAATTTAACTGAATACTCAAACTTTTCAATTTTGTTGGATTAAGAAAAAATCTCTTCCGCGTGCAAGAACCAAGCGGATCACCCTATAAAATCTTGAGGACATTGGGTTCATCATCCGTTATAAGTTAATATACAAACATTGATTTTTGTTCATAATATGATGGCTCCAATGTTTCCTCTCAATTTGCTTTATCCTTTTGGGGACAATTTCAACCCGGTTGATTTCTATTGCGTTTGGGGCGTGATTTTTGTGGTTCACTACGTGAGGACAGTTTATGGAGAAAAATTCATTTATTATTTAGCGGAGAGTGTTGGAAAAGTTTTGCGTGGTCACATTATAGTAAGTTTCCTGCTTCAGGAAATTCAATTTATTTCCAAGAGGACATTGTAATATATCGAGCATGGTTTCGCCGCCAGGGATTGATTGAAGGAAACTACATACTCGTATATCTCCTATAGACATTATTGAAATAAACTTCTTTTGAAATAAAAAAAAACTGTAGATTTCTTAAATTCAGGAAATATTTCAAATGTTGTGTTAGAACTGATTTTTTGGGAATAAAGTTTCATCGTCGCTTAAAGGAAATATAATATATTCTTGTTTAATACTTTTATGACCATGTTACATAATAAAACCAGCTACAGAAGACTGGTGCGCATTTTCGTGGTCAGTTCAATTAGGTAGAATTGTACCAAAAGACTTTCCGGCAAAGCGAGCGAAGATACCGGCATCCATATTCGCAAGGGTGGTTGCTTCTCTGGCATTGAGTAGAACTAGATAGATAAGGCTCTTATATAGAGTAAATCTAGTGTTTTTTGACAAAAGCTTTTTTATTTATTATAATTGTTATTATTTTTATTTTATTTATTATAATTATTCCAATTACATTAATTGGAAAGTTGAATTCGTCTTTCGATTTCAAATAAGATAACATTTCAAGAGGTAATATCGAAGCCGACGTACGGAGAAAAAATCCCTAATTACCTCAAAGTTATTGCTATTTATTAATAAGTTCTATCCGATTCGACGTTTGCATGTTCTTTCTTTTTGAAAGCATATAGATGAAGCTTTCGCACACCTGTACCTTATTTCAATTGGACCTCTCCAACTGATACTCTGCTCTTCTAACTGATTGAGTTATTTGATTGTATTACAAAACATAATGGAATTTTCTTTACGCTGTAAATATGGCCCATCCCCTGTCGCATTTCATCGTATTGCCCGATTGTCGACTGAGATAATAATTCTAAGAGAAACAATTTTTTTCTATATAATAATTAAGATATCGGGCTGAAATTTATTCCAAGTATATTACAAAGGTCATGGCCAGTGTGTTTTGGGAATCGAATGGGATGTTGTTAGTTGATTATCTTACCTACATAACCTAAACTTTCTTGACCAGATAGATGCCATAGTTTGCGAGAAGAGGCTTGGCTTGAAGAAGAAAAAAATCATCTTTCACCAGATTAATCCACCCTCCTATTCTCCTGATTTGGCACCCTTAGACTTCCATCTTTTTCCAAACTTGATGAAATTTGTTTCTGGGAAGCACTTTGCATCGAACAAAGAATTTGAGAGGGCCGTAGAAGGGAAGAACTACGCATGTTAGTGACACGCTGGGCTAAGTGTGATTATGTAGAAAAATAAAATAATTTTTTGCCTGAAAATCGCAGTCTTTGTTAAACAGCCTCGTATCACCACCTTCAAGCCCATACAATTGCGGCTAAAAACAGTCTGCCAACATAGCAAACTCCATTGACGAATACATAGCGATCATTTTCATCGACGAAACAGCACGGTCCAATCACACCTCCGGCATAAAATTCACATCACATGGTCACTTCGGTGTGCTGGTGGGACGATAAAAGCGACCGAAGATTGGAGTAAGCGCTCTTAAAGTTGCGAATACCGGCTCGGAATTTCGGTAGCTCTTTTTAAACAATTTCTAATCGTTGTTCGTTCCTGAACTTCACCATTATAGAAATGTATGCCTTGATTGACATTTCGACAGTTCAAAAAGAAGTTGAAGGGTGCGTTCGTATTAAAGTTATTGTAAAATTGATATGTTCCTAAAGAAAATCCTTTTACTTGTACTTTGTTTTAACATCAGTCCTTCCGAATTACAAAACTTTTATAAATCCTTTGAATTTTAATAAGTTTAATTTAACTAATTCAAACAGTCGACGAATTCATTCTCGTTCTCATTACTAAGTTCGTAAGAGAAGTCTTTTATGCAAAAGAGGATCTTAGCCTTCATTGCCATAAAATTTTAAGTTTACTAAGTTAAATTCTTGTTCTCATCCTAATCGACAATTCCTATACTAAACCTTATAATAAAATCCTGATAGACACCGCAAAGTAAAAAGCAAAATAAGGCCAAATCAACTTATCAACTGTTAATTCGGCCAATTACAATTACAACTACATTTAGTATACAATTAAAGGCACGTGTCTGACAGTTAGCCCAGAGGCTAAACCCTGCGAAGGAAAGGGTGAAATCGTATTAGCGGGCGAAGCGAGCCACATATTCCAGAAATTTGGTTCAATTCAAATTTGGTTTACTATTACATTCTGTCTTATTTCACGGCACCCTCCGAGGTCCGTGTGAAAGTCTCATTTCTTATATTTTCAAAAGTTTGTAAAAAATTGGCATATAAAGCAGCTTGATTTCTATACTTAGATTGAAAAGTTCACCAAGTAACCAATACATTTCTCGGTATTTGTTTTCGTGTTTCTTCCGTTTTTTTAACGTGCAAATTCCATTTTATCGTAAGATCGAGTGTCATTCCTAGGTATTTAGCCTAGACCGAATTTGTGAGGATTATCAATCAACTCGTTTTCTGTATGTAAAAATCACTTTAACAGATTTTTTTCCGTCAATAATTAGCAGTTACGTCTAAGAACTACCCTCTGAAAGATTTTCGATATAATTCGGAGGATTTCCTGTTCTTAGGACTATTGTGACTTCAACACTGATTCGAAACATTTTCCAACACCACTACGGCATATATAATATAAAGTTTATACTTATCTATGCAGCATTTCAAGGAATTCTCTGGTTTTTAAGTCGTAACCGGGAGCTTTCTCTAGTTTCAATTTGTTTATTTCAGTACTAAGTTCCGTTAGCGTTACATTTATCATCGTGTAATTATCTAACGCTCTTTCCAATTCACTAATAGTGCGAATGAGTTCTTGGTCGTCAAAGGCCATAAAGGTCTCCCCCAGATGGCAACCAAAAGCTTCTGCTTTATCCTTATCTCTCCTAAACGTTGTTATTTTTTTGATTTTTAGGTACCTCTTGCTGTCAAGGTTAATATTTATTTTGAACTTTTGTTCAAAGTTGGCTTCATTTATGAACAACTTCTTGTATTACTGAAGGTGCTTGTGTAAAGTGTATTGCACCAATTACGTTTGATTGTGGTTTTTTATTAGAGAAAAAATAGAGAAAAAAAGTGTACGCTCTTGCGATATTCACAATTCTAACCTCATTGTTTGGAAAAGAATGAAAAAAATATTATAAGTATAAGAAAAACGAATATCGTTTGCTATACCTCAAACGAAAACGGAAGAATTTTTAATTAATGGTTAGATTTTTTATCTAAGCTATTACTTCCAAAAAATTTACCTTGCCCTCGAAACTGGGTGTCGACTCTATAAGCTTTCGAAACCATAAAACATATGGTGTTATGCGGCTTAAGGAGGTGAGGGACATTGAGCTTCAAAAAAAAGTATTAAATACTCAGTAACTGACCTCCATTAATTTATGAAAGAAATTGATCAGTTCAAAGTCTAATCTTCTACAGATGCCAGCGATTTTAGAAGTAGTTGATAGTGTTAAGTATTGGTTAAATTTGATAACTGTTCGTAGATTTTATTAACTTTCGTTGTAGAAAGAAAGTGATTTTTAATTTCGGAAAATGTCTGCACTTTTTTTGTGTTAATCTATGATTGAATATTTTTACTCATTATCCTTTTATAATATTAGTATCAGTATACATCAACGACTTTGCAATTAACATTTTTTTAAATCTACTCGAAAATATATATAATTTGACCATCGAACTCAAATAGAACTATTTATTCGACTCTACATAATCAATGCATTTTTTTATATTTTGCTGCAATAGAAAACAAGGGATGTTCCTTTTCAAAACAAATACAAATCGCTCGTCCTATTGTTAAGCGTTTCTCGTTCAGAATATTCGACGCTACATATCCACCATCTCGCATTTCCCAGGTACTCACTTTAAATAACTTTCAAATAGCCGAGGGTGTTATAGGTATTTATTAAGCTCGAAATGCACCAAAAGATTTATTGTGGAGTGTGTGAAAAAGCAGCATGGCTGCGGTTGCTTTCCTCCCTGAAGTAAAAGCATTCTTCGGATGCGGAAATAAATTGCATGTAATTTTTTGTGAGAGTTCTGTATTCTCTTGTTTTGAGAAATGTATTTCACTTCTACAAAGTTTAATGGATTATACCGGTTTTGGTTTGAAGTAAGAATGTAGCCAACTTTTCCGCCCTTTTTCTATGAAGACAGAGACTGTGAAATATTGTGAACGCTAAATATTTTACCGTGGGTTTGGTATTCAGAAGCAAAAGAAGAACCCTTCACTCAATTATGTGGTTAACCAAAACCCAGAAAGATCGTCTGGAATTATCAATCAGTGTCATTTGACGTTCTATTGTTGAGCATTAATAAGAAGTTGACAGTCAAGTAAGAAAATAATACCCCAAGAGAAGGGTTGGAATTATTTTTTAATACGATTTACACATCCAGTTGATTCTTTAGAGGAAGAACCTTTAACCAGGATTGCCATATACATATTATTGTTGCAAATTAAGAAGGTTTTATCTAAATTTGTTAGATCAGTTTAAAGAATTCTACTACTTTATATGATTTTAGATTATATTATTCCATTTCTTTTTTCATTTTACATATCCGCTTTTCTAAAATAAAAAATGTATATACATATTTGGTGTCAACAGATAATTATCAAGAAATATTTTTCATACATTATTTTCGCTTACCGCATGAGCATCTATTTAAAATAATATTTAAAATAATATTTGAACCTTTATTAAACTAAATCCCACTTCATGAGTAAAAAGGAACTGCAAGCGACTTCTCAGAACTACAACCGAAAAAGGAATTAAAGGTATTACAGGCATAAGCATCGAGAAACTACGAGTATGTAAAAAAAACTTTTGTTGAAGTACGAGTTCTAGCTGCTCGTTGCCGAACTAACGGGGCTGAGTAAAAAGCCTCCAAGGTTATTCGAAAAGGTGGTTCAATTAGAAAGCTGTAACAAGGTACTGGAATCCCAGGTACATACATTTTTCGAAAAGCACGGAAAATAATATAAGTGTGGACTTTCTTGCAACATAATATTATATCGACCCTGCTGATAAAGCAAAATCTGTATGTGTCGGCGTCATCGATGATGGCAGCATCAACATTGCATCTGCTTGTAAGATTCCATTACGTAACCCGAAAGCTGCAACATTAGTAGTAAAGATAAAATCCAGGATCTCTGATCACGAAGAGAAACATTATCGCATCTGGCTAGTAAGCAGAACAGTTAACAGTTCTCTTAGCAATATTTCTCAACGCTCCGCGAATGCCTCCATCTTTCGAGAACGCAGCCCCTGAGGTCGAGGATAACTTTTTAGACTCTTTAATTACCATAGCGGAAATCAAAACAGCGATCGAAAAGTCAGAGATTTACATGTTTCCATACAGAAATCATTTCCCCACTGTACAAGCAATTTGAACACAACAACCCTCCCTAGTACGGGGCTTTCGCTCTTGCGGAGCCGTCAAAAGTCCCTTCGCTATTATATCAAGAAAGTTTTCAGATTTCTATGTACCTTTACCAATTATTTCACCTCGAGATTGGACCAGTAACCTTGTTATTGGAGACTATCAAGCTTCATCAAGATGGCATGGCAATGCACCACGTACGATTACCGCGAATAGTGCTTTCTCACATATTGGAGTATGGAGGAAAATGTGTACAGAAGTGGGCGAACTTAGAAAATGAACCATCGACATTCACGACAAACATTGTGCATCATATTGAGCAAATTAGGCCAAAAATTATATAATGAATTTGAGGTTGAGTTTTCACAATATAGGGAATACAACTAAATAAACTACCTAGAAAACGTATCCTTTAATTAATAGCACAAACAAATGATGTGATTAACATAATCTCTAAAGTAAGACGCGAACTGATAAACTACAACTTATTTGACACTAAAGGTCTTTAAATTTTTCTTTATCGTTTAATATTTATTTCGATGCATATAATGAAGCGCGATAAACAACTGTGACTGTCTTATTAAACAAATATCCTTTATTAAAGGCTTTGTGTTCATGGCTCAACTTCTTCTATTCAATTATCACTTTTATTGCACTACGCGGTCTATATTTTTTGATACGTTAATTTTATTGTCAATGAATTTAACTGTTAATATTATGACAACGCTTTCGTCTCAATAATCGCAAAGCGCTACTGACATCACGTTACTTTCTTCCGATTATGTCGATATCATCGGCGTATGCGAGTAATTGGACCGGCTTTTGAAGGATTGTGCTTCTTGTCTTCAAGTTGATGATCGCGGGTCGAAATCCTTTTTTACCATAAGTGTGTCGGTGAGATTCTCCATCTCCTGCAGAGACGGATGAATTCGGCAGGTATGCCAAAACAAGATATTGCTCTTAATAACTCGTCCCAATAGATGCTGTCACACGCGGCCTTAAAATCGATGATTAGGTGGTGTGCTACGATTTGAAGCCTATGGATTTTCTCTAATATTTGCTGCAGTGTAAATATCAGTTCGTTGACTTTGCTGGCCTGAAGCCCTTTCATCCAGATCGTGTTGGCGGAATGGCCTGAATATTTTTTTGTCATCGCCGTTATACAGTCTACTGAAATACTCTTTTTTCAAATAGCGATAGCTTTGCATTAAGGCTAATATTGGAAAATTAAGCCTTAGAAGGCGCTCGTTCACATGCAGAAAACGCAAGACTTCTTGCCTATGTCTGCCTTCAATAACAAATCCGCATAGAAATACGCAATGCTTTTGCATCAATAACAATTGCCGTAGTAGATGCTCCAGTTTTTCAGTCTACGATCTTCGCTAGTTGCTCTGCTGAACTGAATTTTCTTTTTATTTTTTTGAGATCAACTAGGAAAATAAATTGGCATGTAGCTTTCTAAGCTTTCAAAAGGCTTACCAGTCTTTGAGTACGTATCTCATTTTTTTCCGGCGCCGGCAGAATATGTCAAAAATTCAATGCTCTATATTTTATATTACAAAATTTGTATGTTATAACTTGATCTTCTTATTTTTTTGGTTTCTTATTCTGACCTTTTTTTAGTGCGTTTTTTTTCTTAATAAGATTAAAGGTTTGGTTTGCATTTTTGAAAATTTTATTAAGGCCTATGCCAGGTAGTGCAATGTAGTTTCATAGTTAGCTTAGAATGAACGCTTTGGCTTATAAATATATCAAAACGCCCTTAATTTTTAGTCTTCCAAAAATTGTATTTTTTACTACTAATGATTATACAGTTTGTTATTTCAATCCAAATTACGACTATAGTATATTTAAAGCTATAAATTTGTATGTATAATACACACGACATCCAAAGAAAGGTGCACGGTGTGTGTATCTTTCGAAAAGAGTTGTCAATAGCTTTTAATATTTTTGATATCAATTGATTTAAGATGGAGTGGAAATATTTTTTTAAATAATTGGAATAATTGGTTTTTTAATTAGCTTCCATTCATCCTAGTTGAACAGTAAGCATGTTTGATGCCAATGACATAAGACTTTTGCAGTTAACGGAAATGTGATACAAACTTGGCTAGTTGTTGACATTACGTTGTGAGAAAACTAGCTGAGAAATTTGTGGGATTAAGACGAAACAAAAAAGGAATTGTTAACAAAATTGTAAAATTGGAAAGAGTAGTTCCCTATGAGTTTTTAAGTAACCATAATTAAAAGACTGCAATTGTAGTTCCCTTCAAATAAGATTGTAAAAGTCATAGTTTTTAACTTCTGTAGATCATTTCATACTAAAATTCTTCTAATATTTGTAACACAATTAAATACGAACAATTTTAATTATGCTTATAATCTCCCAACTCTGTTTCAGTCCATATATTTTCAACATAATAAGATTTAATTACATCTCAATGGAATTAAAAACCGTTTTAAATTGGAACTTGACCTCCTGGTATATCCGATGATTATGACATTTTATATTAGATATGGAGACAAGTTGCAATGAATTAGGCTATGTCAATGTTTTCTCTATTTTAAAATTAAACGAATTCTTTTGTAACGCTGCAATTCTCTTTTGCATATTTTTTTTATTTTTAGTACCTACGATTGCATGACTTGGTAAATACTCCGATATGGTTTGATTGGTTCACACGTTAGATTCATTAACAACTTTTTAACAATAAGCATACGATTTATTGAAAGGGGTACTCCATAATATATTTCCTAGTTATATATTTGTTTCTTCACACTATACATATGCATCTACTACTAAATTGGATAATTTTAAATAAAGTATAAGTTGTGACATGAAATTAAACTGATGATTATTTCCTTTTCATTTTGGATATTTTCTGCATTCACAAGGCTCATTTCTGACATTTAACTAACAAATGACAAGTAAAACATTATTTTTTGCTCGAGCTTTCATCTTGCTTATACCGAGATGGGATTCAGGGGCGGATCAAGAAATTTTTTTCAGAGGGTTTTTTTTTCAATATTAATTTCAACATAATATTTATATTAAAAAAAATTGTTTAAAAGCAATTAGCATCTTTAGTAAAATTTAATATTCTGAATAAAATATTCTCGGGAAAAAATAATTGTGACAATTGATATCTATACGTTGAAAATCCTAAGAAAAAGTAAATAATTTGAATCTTAAGGATTGGTATAATGTCTCGAAGCTAATTTTCAAGTTTTTCGTCAATACGGCCAATACTATAGTAGACTTGTTTGAAACGAAGTCACTCAAATAACAGGATCTTATCACTGAATTCCCATCTGAGGCCAGATAAAGGAAGATTGGCAACTCAATTTCATATGAAGTTTTATTTTCAGAGTTAATAGCAAAACCGGTTGGGCAAAATCCTACATTTGTTCATAGTTATATTTTTGTTTATAACAATTGTTTTTTTATAATTTTGCTTCAAATTCAAATAAGCTCAAGGCCACTCCTAAAAAATTCGTTCATATTTCAACTTCCTCACAGTTATTTCTTCCCTTTTTGTAAATCAGATTTCAAATGAAAAAAAAGGTAGAGAGCCAAAGCATTTACCTCTAAAATACTAATTAAGACATACAATAATTCTCTTAGGCGATCATAATCCGCAATATAATCAATCATGATAAAAGAAAATATTCGAGCCTCTGCGAGTAACACTTAGTTTGTTATTAAAGACAAATACATTCCTATATATAGTTACTTCTAACACAGTCATCTCAAGCACGGGTTGCGTGTTTGGATAGCATTTAGTACCATATGTTGTTTTGTAAACGCCAAGAGTAATTTGCTGTGGACGTTACGTTTAAATCGTTTTCTGGGCATTTAAACGCACGTTTTCACCCAAATAATAATTTAAAACAACAAACGTTTTTATTTATTCAAACTTCAGCTTTTTACATGTAAAACATTCCTACGTATTTAATTAAAACATTGAAAATACAATATTTATATATTTTTCCCAATACATATAGCTAGATATGTATGTATATATGTACATACTTCTGATACGATGGGTATATATTGTAGATACACGCAATATGAGTATGCATTTGTATTTTATGGTAGGTTTCGTATTTGCTCTGCCTAGCAAATTTGTTGAATCACGCAAAATCTGATTTCTGATTGACTTAATGTACGAAACGAATTTAATAAATTGCTCACTTACATGAATAACCTACGTTATTCGTACATGAAAAAATGACTTACTCTATCTCACCAATGTTTTTTAATAGAATTGACTAGATAAATTATAGCCGCTAATTTAAACAGAAATATTTAATTTTTTTTAAGTTTAAAGAATACAAAATAAAAGTTTTTAAAAGCTCATGCGAATGCATGTATCAAATTATTTATATTTTGATAGTTTTAAATTAAATGCATTTCTTTCTTCTTCGAAAACGCTTAATTATTTGTATTATACTTGTATAACTTTTTTCTTATCAAATCACAGTTACAGACAATTATTTTATTATTTCGCTTAAGGGTAAAATTGTGTGCTTTAGCAGTGTAAGGATCTTTTTTTTTATTGTATACATTTTTGAATATAGTTGTATTCTTTTTTACATTTGTAAACGTTATTACATATTATTTAAAAATGAAATAGATTTTCCAAACACTTTTCCACAATTTAATTTCTTTTTTTAATACCTTTTGTATTAATTTAATTGCAGATGAGTGTTTGTGCAGAGCCGTACTTCAATTATGATGAATATAAATAAATACTAAATACATAAACATGTGGAATGTTATTTCTTATTTTTGTAATTTTCTAATGACGTTTATTTTGAAGCAAGACGAGAAGACAAGCTCTCCATCTTATTTGGTGTTTCATTCCCATGAAAGAGACGTTATCTTCTTATCACAACTGGTAGGTGGAGGTGGTTCAAATTGTAATGTACTGGCTTTTAAACCGTACGGTTAACTGTCCAATTCTATACGAGAAGACATTCTCCTTTCATACAACTCACATGTGTAGTGGTTTCCTGAATTATAACAATACACCGAATTACTCAAATAATTTATACTTGCCATTAAATGTTAGATGCCACTTTGGAGCGAAATAGCCACTGAATCCAAACATTTTTCTCTCTTTTTTTGTTAATATTTCCCATAATTTTAACTCGTTCACAGGCATTTTAATAAATATAAAAATAAACGAATATCAGTTTTACTAACTTAAAATGAGGCAGGACTATGTCTAAAATATTAGGAGCTTAGTCACGGCTGCAATTAAAAATATTCCGTGTGTAATTCTCTTGTATCCAGTGCCACACTTTTAAACAACGAAGATGTTATTATAAAATTAGATCCCCAATTCCCGTCAATAACGCTACAAATCCTTTATTATAATTATTATTATTGAATGGCTAAGAACTATGAACATTTTTAAATAGAGCTTGAATGAAAAAAATATGGGAGATGTTGTATACGTATATGTATTAAAAAGAAATGTACACTTATATAAATTATGTAAAAAATACAAACCTTTTTAAAATCCTTTGTTGGGAAGATACAGTGCGATCGTAAAGATCCCTTTTGCACCAAAAATTGCCTTCAAAATATCGACCAGAGCGAAACAAATTCCAGGAAATTAGTGACCGTTCAAAATTGTACTCTCCTCTAGAAAATTAAATTGACAACAAAAGCATTGATTAAACATATACCTTATTGTTTTAGAGCAACACAATCATTCCCTTTGTGATAAGCTCTACGTAATTCTGGAAACAAAGCGTGTGGTTTAATTATTAATACAATCATGTACAAGTATGAGCAAAACAAATCAAATGGTCTTTAATAAGAGATGATATTTTGTTGTTACCAGTACATTATATAGTACAGATGGAGGTATGAATTACTCTTAGCGGAAGAAGATCGACTGGTATAGAGTTACTTCGTAATAACAATAAGTCTAAAAAATTTATTTTTAAAGCAGTTCAGAAAAAGTACTTGGTAAGGTTTTCATTTATATTTGAGATGGTGTTAAGTTAACTACGAATATTTTAACTTTTAATATACACATAGATATATAGCTGTTTGTTCTCTCCTTCTTAAAGTGTGAGCATTATATTGATAATCGACTCCTTTTAATATAAACATAAATATTATTTGTACGAATGAGGCAAAACAATGTCACCTTAGCGTTGCCACACATCAAATGTCCTTATTAGGTCGACTTTACTTTCGTTAATAGCAAAACTTAATATCCTCCCATTGTTGATGAATTTGATGCGGTCAGATGGCGTAGCATTCTATTAAGATATTTTAAATGTAGATAATTTTAAATTAATTCGCAAATTCACATTCGAAAAGTGGCCCAATGTAAATTGGAAACAAAGCCTCTGACCTCTTTCAATCGTACACAGGGTACCGGAGAAGAGACGCGCTGTAATGTGACTTCTTCGAATTTGCTTTAAGGATCACCATGCCGACATATCCAGTTTTGAGATACAATATAAAGGCTATATACATATGTAAATATTTTTGGTGGTTTCTGGTAAGCAAAACATTGACAGCAACTGAAGAAATTTCGGAGAAGTTGGTCTGAAAGTAAAAACGGAGAAAGGTTTTTCGTTTGCAACTTTTAGCGAGATAATTCTAATGAGATATACAACAACAAACTGGTGGCAATTAATGGACTTTACAAAACCCATTCTACTTCATATTGCTCAATTCAAACAATTAAAATCTTTATTTACAAATTTGAAATATTACCAGTCTCGTTTTATTGAGCCGCATGATGGGCGTACGGTACATT
This sequence comes from Volucella inflata, assembly GCA_928272305.1. Taxonomy (NCBI): domain Eukaryota; kingdom Metazoa; phylum Arthropoda; class Insecta; order Diptera; family Syrphidae; genus Volucella; species Volucella inflata. The sequence continues at coordinate 36,280,537 of OV743718.1, read as the reverse complement.
ACATATATATAAGTACATAAGCTATTGTAATTGAGGGGGTTTAACAAGCTATTAAAGTAAAAATGCTTCTTAAGGTATTGCGTGTGTTAAACAACAGATTTGTATCTAACTATTTCACTTTATAAAATTTATGCTTTACTCAACTTTTAATTCAATTTTATATAAATATTCGTAAAATGTAATAATTAGCTTTAAGATTAATCCATGAAATAAAAAAAAACTGGCGATAGTTGTAATTACAATCAATAAGAAATTAATTGATCGAAATCTGCAGTTCATTTAAACCTAACTGATCAAAATGAACTGAACGGATGGCAACGATTAGTATAAGGCCTTGTAGAAGTAGCATCTTCCGACAGGTGCTGGTTCCTTAAATGACGAGAATGAGCCTCTGCAGCCGAACATCTTGCAGCTCTGCTAATAAGTCCTACTTCACGACTCCCCGTGGCGCCATCTGGGAATCTCACTAGAGGTTGCGAAGTGAAGGGGGCAAATGGCGAGTTTCCTGCGCCATTAACCAGGATTAGTGTCGGAAAAATAAAACAAGACCTTATCCGGGCTACTCCGATATATTTGGAGCTCAGGCCGGAAAGGATTTCCAGGACTTAGTCAGGGTCTTGGAAAAGAGATGGTGGCGGACGAGCCCTATAAGGGCCAACGGCAGCGCTCACATCCCGCTCACAATGAGCTTCGGATATGCACGTGGAATGTTAGATCCCTTAATAGAAAACGTGCAGCCGAGCAACTAGCGGAGGCCCTAGACTGCTGCAAAGCAGACATAACCGTCATCCAAGAAATGCGATGGGATGGGCCGGACAAAAAGAAGATGAAAAACTGCGACATCTACTACGGCAATTGCTATCGACGGCAAAAGCAGCGCTTATTTGGATGCGGATTTGTTGTTGGAGACAGACTAAGACAAGAAGTCCTCAGCTTCCGGCATGTGAGCGAGCGCCTCGTAGCAATCCGCATCAAGGCTAAATTCGCCAACATAAGCCTTATATGCGCGCATGCCCCCACAGAGGAGAAAGATGACGACACCAAGGATGCCTTCTACGAGCTCCTCAACAAGACCTACGAGCAATGCCCTATCTATGACATTAAAATTGTCCTCGGTGATTTTAATGCAAAGCTAGGAAGAGAGGGTATCTTTGGTGGAACAATCGGAAAATATAGCCTGCACAACACCACCTCCGATAACGGATTCAGGCTAGTCGACTTTGCGGCGGGGCGAAACATTGTCGTGGCTAGCACGCGGTTCCCACATCTCGACATACACAAGGGGACTTGGAGAACTCCTGATCAATCAACAGTCAACCAGATTGATCACATTGCGATCGACGCAAGACACTCCTCCAGCATTATGGATGTCCGTACGTTCCGAGGAGCCAACACCGACTCGGACCATTACCTTGTTGTAGCCAAGGTACGGTTGCGGATATCCCAAACTACGCCAAGACAAACTAATGCTGTGAGAAAATTCGACGTCAGACGGCTACAATCGCAAGAGATCGCCAAGTCCTTTTCCGATCGAGTGTCTCTTAATCTCTTAAGAGGTTCAATGCCGCCAGCATCAAGCATCGAAGACCATTGAAAACACTGCCAAAACGCCATCAGAGATGCCGCTTACGATGTGCTGGGTTTCACTCGTCCACCACAACGAAACCCCTGGTTCGATGATGAATACCGGCAAGCACATGCAGCTAAGCAAGATGCATATAACGCGGCGCTGCTTAGAAAGACCAGAGCTGCTCATGAGCTCTATGAGCGGAAGAGAAGAGACGAGCACCGGCTTCTCAGGAGGAAGAAGAAAGAGCATGAGAAGCGCGCGATCGAGGAAATTGAGAGATGCTACTCCAGGAATGAGGTTCGGAAGTTTAGCCAAAAGGCAAAAATAACATGCCACGGAAACAAACCCCGAACCGAAGCCGGTAGAGATGAACAAGGGAACATCGTAGTAGAATCGCAGTCAACGCTGAGGATTTGGAAGGACCATTTCTGCAGACTGTATAACGGCGATGACGGACCAAATGCCGCTGTTAGGCAGAATCAACCTTTCAACCTGGACGATGATGACCAACAATTCAATTCCGTCCACCCGACCTGGATGAAGTGAAGATAGCTACGAGTATATCGAAGCTTAAGCCCAACAAAGCTGCTGGAGCGGACGGCCTGACTGCCGAGTTCTTCAAAGCGGCAGGCGATGACTTAGTAAGGAGCATACACCAACTCATCTGTAAAATATGGTCGGACGAAAGTATGCCCGATGAATGGAATCTCAGCATTGTTTGTTCAATTCTCAAGAAAGGAGACCCTCTGAACTGCGCCAACTACAGAGGCATCAGTCTCCTTAACATCGCATATAAGATCTTATCCGCCGTATTGTGTGAACGCCTGAAGCCGTTCGTCAACAACCTGATAGGTCCATATCAGTGTGGCTTCAGGCCAGGAAAGTCCACCATCGACCAGATATTCACACAACGACAGATCATGGAGAAGACCCATGAGCTTCAGATCGATACACACCACCTATTCATCGATTTTAAGGCGGCGTATAACAGCATCTATAGAGACGAGCTATACAGAGCCATGTCTAGTTTTGGCATCCCTGCCAAACTCGTCCGTCTGTGCAGGATGACGATGGAGAATGCACGCTGCTCCATCAAGGTCGGTAAGGATCTCACAGAGATCTTTGATGTCCAGAAAGGATTTGGACAAGGCGATGCGCTGTCATGCGATTTTTTCAACATCGTACTTGAAAGAATAGTGCAAAACTCACGAGAAAACACAAGAGGCACTACCTTTCAAAAGTCCGTCCAACTACTCGCATAGGCCGACGATATTGACATAATCGGGAGAAAGCAGCATGATGTCAATGGCGCTTTCGCGAGTATTGAGACGGAAGCGGCGAAAATGGGTTTAGCGGTCAATGAGGGCAAGACCAAGTATATGCTGTCAAGCAAAAAGGACAACCAACACCGACGTCTCAGACAGAACGTCACCCTCGACAGATATAACTTTCAGGTAGTTAAGGACTTTGTCTACCTAGGCTCCGCTATAAATGCCGACAACGACACCAGCGCTGAGATCAAGCGAAGAATAACTCTTGCCAACCGCTGTTTCTTTGGGTTAAGAAGGCAATTGAGTAGCAAAGCCCTCTCTCGGACAACAAAAGTCACCCTTTATAAGACTTTAATAATCCCGGTCCTGCTCTATGGCGCAGAGGCATGGACATTATCAAAAATGGATGAGGGTGTTCTTGGTTGCTTCGAGAGAAAAATTCTTCGGGCGATCTTCGGTCCCGTCTGCATTGACGGTGAGTAGAGGAGGAGATACAACGACGAACTGTATGGACTGTACAGCGACATGGACCTAGCCCGAAGAGTGAAGATCCAAAGACTGAGATGGCTGGGTCATGTAGAGCGCATGGACACCAATGCTCCGGTCCGAAAAGTCTTCGAATCCGCCCCCGAGGGATAGCGCAGTAGAGGAAGGCCAAGACTCAGGTGGCGCACGCAAGTGGAAGAGGACCTCAGCCAACTTAGAGTGCGAAACCAGAGGCAGCTAGCCAGGGATCGAGCTGGCTGGAGAAGCTTGTTGACTGAGGCCCAGGTCCACCCCGGACTGTAGCGCCACCTAAAGTAAGTAAGTAAGGTCAAAATGACTAAAAGTTTGAAATAACTTCAAATAGACACACTATTGGTATTAAATTTTATTCTAAGGTAAGAAAAAAGTTTGTTTCGGATATTAACTATTTTCATAGATAGATAGATAGACACTTTATTTTATATAGTATAATAGAGTGTTTACAATAATTGAGCACAGCTTGCACGCAGATGTGATAAATTTTAATTTTTACTACTGAAAAAAAAAAATCGTTTAATAATCGTATAATAATAATAAAGTCAGAGGAAAAACTATAAGAAAAAACCTCTATTTAAAAGGTGACAAAAAACAAAAAACAAAAAGAAAAAAAAAATTTAATAAATAAATTTTAAAGTATATTTGTGCGCGATACAAATGAGCGTATGCATTTATAATAAATAACAGATTATGAACAATAGATAATAAATAAATAACAAATAATAAATAATAAATAATAAATAATAAATAATAAATAATAAATAATAAATAATAAATAATAAATAATAAATAATAAATAATAAATAATAAATAATAAATAATAAATAATAAATAATAAATAATAAATAATAAATAATAAATAATAAATAATAAATAATAAATAATAAATAATAAATAATAAATAAACAATAAATAAACATGTAAGTAAAAGTCCTTCGTAAGGAGTTTTCCAAAAAAATTAAATCCGCGCGAACAAGCCGCGCAACTTGGATTAAAATGAAACACAAACTTAACGTTATAAATGTTGTTTATTCAACCAGGTGCTCGTTGGAACTGCCTAACAATGAAACTCATACTTAAAATCTAACCTCGATACAATTGACTTCAATGGCCTTGGTTCCCACGGGAAAGCTCATGCAAGTTCGCGCATGCAAGTGAAAAATGCATACAATGCGTCTGACTGGATACTTGAGCCTTCTCGTATTTCCGTCAGATAGGTGACTGCTTACGCGTGTTAACTGCCGCCCTTTTAAATATCTGCGTCCCGCAGATCTACACATGAACATGTTGAGCAGTTTAGATTTCCATCGGGTTGTTGAACCCCCTTGGTAACACGCTGGGCTGAGCAAGGGACTTGTTTGCGCCGAAAGGATGCACGAAGTTCTGGAATGTTGGCTTTCCCGTAGATCTTTCCACACAGCAAACAGATTGAAATGAAGATTACTATGATGATACAAGTTTCTGTAATTAAAGAAGAACTAAAACTTTCTTTTAAGGATTTAATGTGTTCTATGTTTTTAACACTGATGTCATGTAAATGATTTATATCAATTTTCACCCTTCTGCTTGTTACGTTGACCAGGACAGGAGGGAGTGCTTGTAGACCCTTGGAAATTGTACTAGAGTATGTTCGATCCTTGATGCTGATTGTCTCGTTGTCCAGTTGGATCAAGTAAGTGCCTTCTAAAGGAATTGAGCAGTTCCTATCTAAAAGAGAGCCGTTAAAGTTAGTAATAAAGATAGTGTTTTCTCCGATCAATTCAATGATCTCTGCATTATTCTTCCTAAAGTCGCAAGCTGCTGTACCACCCTTGAGGATCCTTGGTAGACAAGTATCTTCTGGTAATTTCTTTACCACCCTTTCCTCACATACGGAAGTATTCCCAATATGAAGGCAGTCACCCTCTAGTCCGAACGTTTCGTCGTAGTTTATGAGTAGTTTCGTAAAGTTTAAGTCAAGTTGTTTTCCGTCATTAATTGCAGCGCGAGCGTTCACTAGATGAAAAATTTTGGGTGCGACCTTTGGAATTGATAGGACATACAGCAATAAAGTTCCGTTTGTAAAAACGGAGGGTCGACCGTATTCTACAGCTTCTACGACGTTTTGGTAAGGTAGGATTTCTAGCTCGTTTATTATAGTGTTAACCTCTTCAGAGTCTAATATGTTGCTATTCACTATCCCTGTCTTAGCCATTTGGCAGGCCCTAATAATTTCATTTACTCCCTCTTTTAGTATAAGTATTTTGTCCAGTAAGTCATGTCTAAGTTTCTCAGATACCCCCTTCTGTAAGGCGTTATTGTAGCGGTCGATCATTTTGTTAACCTTGTTCATAACCTCATGCGTTGCGTCAAACAACTTCTCGTTAATTTTGTACTGATGGTCATTGTTCGTTGCTAAGTCAGTCTGTGTTTGTAAGAGTTTGTCCCAGTCAGTTGCATCAGGGGAACCCGCCAGCCATTTCCATGCAGTCCCAATCCAATTTATGGATCTAGCTCTCCTTGCCCGTGGATCACGGAGTTCTCTTAAGCGATCCCTGGTCTGGTTTAAGTGGTAGTTTAAGACCAGACGGGTTTCTTCATCCGATACATGCTTCGTAACAAGTTGTTCAGTTTGTTGTACAAGTCCGTCGTAAAGTTTTAAGTCAATAACATGGATAAGCCTGAAGTATCCATTCGTCATCCAGGCGTCACCTTCTCTAACGGTCACGATTGGCGATTTATATGAAAATATATGCAAAGCTTCCGAGGGAACCAACAAAACTAAACTGTAATACAAATTTGTTATTTTATTTAAAGATAAGGTCATTATTACAAATATAAAAGCTTAACTCTAGTTACGTTTGTGTGTTACATATAGTATATACAAGTGCAAAAATTGTTATAATAAAATTTGCAATTTTTTATGATATAGGGAAACATTCCCCTTTTTTTTTTTTTTTTTTTTTTTTTTTTTTGAGTCTCAAACTATTTCTTTTTTTGGACATTAACATTTTTTAGATGGGCTTTGTGAATTTTCCTACCACTGTCTGTTGTTACTGTAACGCGATTATTTTTTGCCACAATTTCTTTTTTAAACAAGGGCTTGTTTTTTCCTTTGATTCTTTTAATTGCAGTGTAAATCACGTCCCCCTCGCGATACTCCCTGGGTTTTCCTCTCTTTAGATTTAACCTTATATTTCTAGCTTCCATATTTCGCTTAATAATGCCCCTAAGATCCTTATTGATTTTTGAGCGGATGTTCAAAAGGTTCTGATAATTTACTCTTTGGGACCTATTAAAGAATATGTCTGTCGGCTTTCGTTTGATGACCGAATGTATTGTATTGTTATAACGATCCACGGCTACGTAGACAAGTTCCTTAACCTTTAAGTCTGGATTCTCTGCCTTAAGGAACCGATAAATTTCTAGTATAGTGGAATGTACCCTTTCTATTTGACCATTTACCTCGCTCCTGTGTGTTGGGGTTAAATATAATTTAATTCCTAGCGTTTTAATGAAATTTAGGACGATTGGGCTGAGGAAGCCTCTTTCATTGTCCGTCACTAAAATTTGTGGGACTGTGAAGTAATGTAAAATTTTAATCAATTTCGATCTAATGTAAATGGCTGATTTATCTTTAATGTGGAAAAATTTAGAAAACTTAGAAAACTTGTCAACTACGGTTAAGAATTTTTCATTTTGAAGTTCCATTATATCCATATGAAGAATTTCACATGGATACTTTGGAGTGGGGGTTTCCTGTAAAGTGGGAGTTATGGGGTGTCGGTCATACTTGTTAGTATTACAGATTTCGCATGACGAAGTTAGTTTTTTTATTCTGGACATCATATGTGGGAAGTAAAATTGTTCGAGGATTTGCTCTTTGTTTTCCCTCGCCGACCGGTGGGCTCTTCTGTGTTCTTTCTCTATAATTAGGAATTGGCGATCTTCATTAGCAATGTCCTCGACAACTCTTTGTGTCACACGAATCTTGTATTTCTCGAAGTTTTCTAGGTAAACTTTTTGTAGCAACCCCAGATAGCTCTCTGGAATTTTGATCCCGTTTACTACATTTGGGTTTAAGTTTTCCCTAAGCAATTCTATGAGATTGTCCTGACAAAAGGTTCTGGCAGAAATATAATGACGATGATAGCCCTGATGCGGTTCCTCGTGAGCACGGAGATCTATGCCAGTTCTGAAAATAAGTTGGTTTCTAAACACATTAATTGGAGCTTCTACATGTGGAATTAGGTCGGAATTATCCTGGTCGGCACTGTGCGCTGTGCACGAATCTGTATCACTGTCTGAGAGCTCACAAAGTCCCTCTTCAGCCGTACCAGTCAGTGAGTCTGCCCCGGAGGCTCGTCCTTCACCTGCAGTATCTGTGGCTGATTCCGAGAGTGCTTCTTGTAGCTCGCTTGCAGTTTCGGTGCTTATGTCGCCAGCTGTTCCGGCTCCACTAGGTAGAGTAGGCAGATGGTTAACTTCTGTCTTCAGGCGTGAGAGAGCATCCGCCACGAAATTCGATTTACCAGGTGTGTAAATCAATTCGTAGTTATACTCTTCAATCCTTGCTTTCCAGCGTTTGAGTTTTGCATTGTGATTTCTATTACTCAGTGCGAATGTAAGAGGCTGGTGGTCTGTGTAAATCTTGATCTTTTTTGCTCCATACAGATAATTTCTCAAATTATCCAGAGCCCAGACTACTGCAAGCATCTCCTTCTCATTCGTTGCGTAATTTTCCTCTGTTCGATTCAGAGAACGAGATATATATGCGACGGGCCTCTCCTTACCGTGCTCACCTTGAGACAGCACTGCTCCGATCGCGAAATTAGAAGCATCCGTGGTCAAATTGAAGCTTTTCTCGAAGTTCGGAAACGCAAGTACTTCTGCAGAAGTGAGTAGCTCCTTTAAGGTTTCGAAAGCCTTAACTGCATCTTCATTGAGAGATATTGGAACATTTTTCGATTGGTTAGCTCGAACTTGTGCAAATTCTCCTCGAGTTATATTCGTCAATGGTTTGGCTAATTTGGCATAATCACGGATAAATTTCCTATAGTACGAAGTCAACCCGAGGAAGCTTTTTAGTTCCTTTAAGTTCGTCGGTGGAAGGATTTTTTCGATAGCCCTAACCTTTTTTGGATCTGGAAGGATGCCATCGGGAGTAACAAGATAGCCAAGAAATTCGACGCTGGTAGCCAAGAAGTTAGTTTTTTCCAGATTGATTTTCAACCCGGCTTCACTGATTTTGGTAAAGACGATCTCTATGTCTCTTAGATGATCTTCCTCTGTTTTACTAAAAATAATTATGTCATCTATATAGACATAACAGATCTTACCTATTAACTCCTTAAGCACATCATCTATCATGCGCTGAAAGATTGCTGGAGCATTCTTGAGGCCGAACGGAAGTCTTAGATATTCATACTTCCCATTCATCGTTGAAAACGCTGTTTTCGGAATGTCCTTGTCTTTCATGAGGATCTGATGAAACCCTGAGGTTAAATCTAGCGTGGTAAAGAATCGAGCATCACCTAAACTGGCAAGTGTGCTGTTGATATCGGGGATAGGATATGTATCCGGAACTGTTACGGCGTTTAGACGCTTGTAATCGATGACCATTCTGTACTGCTTTTCTCCGTTTGGCTTTGGCTTCTTCGGAACAACCCATATAGGTGAATTATACGGGCTGTTGGATGGACGAATGATGTTCTCTGATAGGAGTTCACTTACCTGTCTCTCAACTTCTTCCCTCATACAAGCGGGGTAAGGGTAACTTTTGGAATAGATTGGCTCGTCGGTGTTTGTACGAATTTCCGCTCGGACGTTGGTTTTCACCTTCTCATTCCCCACTGGACCGAAAAGACTTTTGAACTTCATATAAAGATATCCTAACCTAGATCTTCCTGACATGGAAACATTTTCGCCTAAGGTAAGCATTTGACTAATTAATTCAGCAGAAGTGCTGTTTTTGAGAGGAATGATTTTATTCGAATCAATGGTAAGCATATGTTTTTCTCTATCTATTACAGCCTTCAGCTGCTTCAGAGTATCGTCACCTATTATACCATCAAATGATTTCAGATTTGGGAGGATGAAAAATGTTATCTCGAGATCGCAGCCTAAGTAATGGAAGAACCTTCCACAGATTTTGCTTCTAACTAGGATATTTCCGGCAGGACTGTTGACATGAAATGGGATTCTTACGGGGTCGGGACACGGAACTAAATTGTGTTTGATGAAGTTCTTATTCGCTCCAGTGTCTATGAGGAATTTTAGGACGTCCCCGTCTCGCGTTACATATTCTATATATGGTACGCTGGAAACGAGGCCCCTTCCATAAAATTTTCACCTCTAGGTTCTTCATTGGGGAGTTTAGTGGATTCTATTTCTGGATTTTCTTCACTCGTGGTGTTTTCCGGACCTGTGAACACTACGTGATTTAGGCGCTGTTGTTTTCGAGGGTAGTTATCGGATTTCGATTCCCTCTTAGCTGATTTTGGCAAATTCATATAGTTAACCTTCCTAGATTGGGTGGAATTGTCTACTTCCATTTTTACTGGAGGCTTTGGCCCTGTTGGCCTTTGGGGTTGATGCTGTTGCTGAGAGTTTGACCTCCCCGAATGATGTGAATGATGAGCAGGATCTCTAGGAGGATACGACTTGTTGGGGTTTCCAGGATTGTGATGAGATCCTGAGTTACCTCTAAAGTCGTAGTTCACAGGGGAAGAGATTGTATTGGATGCCCTGACATGTAGAGAATTGTTTCTGAAGTTCAGGTTTTGCATCTCTAAGCATGCTGAATATGCCTCAGGCAAGGTTCTTGGCTTCTGAATGATAAGGAGTCTTGAAAGATCTCCATTAAGCCCACGAACAAACACGTCGAGGGCACGGTTTCTATATGTTTCCACCAGAGCATTCATGGTTTCGGTGGAGTAAGTTTCAGCCCTGATCTTATTGATTATCAAGGAGAATTGATGATTCACGGTGGCATAGAAATCGTCAACTCTTGAGCCACCCTGTGTGAGCTGATTGAGTTGGTGCTCAAGGGTACGGATATCCCTCTTGTCGGCGTAATGGAGCGAGAGAATTTTTTTAATCTCGATCCACTCGTTATCGAATATATTGTATGAGACAAGAGCAGAATCCGCCCTGCCTCTTATTTTTTGACGTATATGTTGTAAAATCGCACGGTAGATTGGCTTATTACGGACTATTTCATAGTCCTTCAGAATTGTCTCTACGCTGTAGACCCAGGAGACATATTGGACTGGGTTGCCATCAAAGACTTGTAATTCCTTCACCGAATCAGGGAGTTTAGAAATATCCTTTAGGTCTTGTTCGCATGTTGGCCCACATAATTGTACCGCGACTTCCGTAAGTGGAACGGAGCTGTCTCCCTGCTCCACAACCTGGAGTCGATTGCCGATAACAGCTAAGCGTTCGTTAACGTGTTTAATGGACTCTTGTGGATTAAATTGTTCTATTCTGCTAATGCGGCCTTCTATTGCCCTAAGCTGTTCTATTACGGAATTTATAGCTCCCGTGAGCTGAGTGACGGATGTCTTAATCTCATCCATTCTAATAGAGACTACCAAGGAAGTATTCGAGAGCACGGAAAATGAACAAATTTAGATATAACAAAACGCGACAGTAAAATAACAACAGAAGTGGCAACAATTTTTCCTTAATATTATAATTTTTTTATTTTTTTATTTTTTTTTTGATTAATTATTTCTTAAAGGTATTTTAAATCGTTTTGTCAAAAGAATGACGTTGGTTTAAGGTTCCCTAGATGCCTGCTAAGCGCTCTCCATTAACTTTCGGGGTAGCTACTTTAGTTCGGAAGGCTCATATGGATCCTCTTTAGTCGTTAATGCGTAAAAAGTCGCAGCGACCTACTAGGGTATGAGGTTCTTCACCACTAGTGATTAAAATTAATTAATTCTTAAGTAAGCCGGCCCCTTTTTTCATGAGAGTTGGCCCCTAGGCATAGTTTTGAGCTATGTTTAATAAACTCTGCTTGAGTTCCTTCTTTTTTTTTGTTTAAGAGACTATGTTAGTCTTATCAGATATATAAATAATTTGGCATATTTTGTCTTACAATTATTTGCTTAAATTTATCTTACTACAATCCTAGGAATATAGGACAGCCCCTCATCGTTTGAATCCTTAGTTGGTCTTCTTCTTCTTTCTTTTAAAATAGGATGGTTGATTCCTCTTATTTTTCCCTTAACTGTTTGTAACTTCGAGTATTTTTTTCAAAAATTTTTTACTTTACTTGTTCACTTCACTTATTGGTTTCTACTTTCTTTTTGTAGGATAATTTTTTTGGAATTGAAGGTACTTTGGGGTTCGTTCACTGCAGATTTAACAGAAATGATTTTTTTGGAATTTTAAGTGATTTGGGTGTCATTCACTTCACTTATCGGATTTAACAGAAATGATTTTTTTGCAATTTTAAGTGATTTATGTTTCAGTCATTTTACTTATTAAGGATTCACACACGAGTTTTTGGGCTGTCCCTGCTCGGGCGCCAGTAAAAGTCCTTCGTAAGGAGTTTTCCAAAAAAATTAAATCCGCGCGAACAAGCCGCGCAACTTGGATTAAAATGAAACACAAACTTAACGTTATAAATGTTGTTTATTCAACCAGGTGCTCGTTGGAACTGCCTAACAATGAAACTCATACTTAAAATCTAACCTCGATACAATTGACTTCAATGGCCTTGGTTCCCACGGGAAAGCTCATGCAAGTTCGCGCATGCAAGTGAAAAATGCATACAATGCGTCTGACTGGATACTTGAGCCTTCTCGTATTTCCGTCAGATAGGTGACTGCTTACGCGTGTTAACTGCCGCCCTTTTAAATATCTGCGTCCCGCAGATCTACACATGAACATGTTGAGCAGTTTAGATTTCCATCGGGTTGTTGAACCCCCTTGGTAACACGCTGGGCTGAGCAAGGGACTTGTTTGCGCCGAAAGGATGCACGAAGTTCTGGAATGTTGGCTTTCCCGTAGATCTTTCCACACAGCAAACAGATTGAAATGAAGATTACTATGATGATACAAGTTTCTGTAATTAAAGAAGAACTAAAACTTTCTTTTAAGGATTTAATGTGTTCTATGTTTTTAACACTGATGTCATGTAAATGATTTATATCAATTTTCACCCTTCTGCTTGTTACGTTGACCAGGACAGGAGGGAGTGCTTGTAGACCCTTGGAAATTGTACTAGAGTATGTTCGATCCTTGATGCTGATTGTCTCGTTGTCCAGTTGGATCAAGTAAGTGCCTTCTAAAGGAATTGAGCAGTTCCTATCTAAAAGAGAGCCGTTAAAGTTAGTAATAAAGATAGTGTTTTCTCCGATCAATTCAATGATCTCTGCATTATTCTTCCTAAAGTCGCAAGCTGCTGTACCACCCTTGAGGATCCTTGGTAGACAAGTATCTTCTGGTAATTTCTTTACCACCCTTTCCTCACATACGGAAGTATTCCCAATATGAAGGCAGTCACCCTCTAGTCCGAACGTTTCGTCGTAGTTTATGAGTAGTTTCGTAAAGTTTAAGTCAAGTTGTTTTCCGTCATTAATTGCAGCGCGAGCGTTCACTAGATGAAAAATTTTGGGTGCGACCTTTGGAATTGATAGGACATACAGCAATAAAGTTCCGTTTGTAAAAACGGAGGGTCGACCGTATTCTACAGCTTCTACGACGTTTTGGTAAGGTAGGATTTCTAGCTCGTTTATTATAGTGTTAACCTCTTCAGAGTCTAATATGTTGCTATTCACTATCCCTGTCTTAGCCATTTGGCAGGCCCTAATAATTTCATTTACTCCCTCTTTTAGTATAAGTATTTTGTCCAGTAAGTCATGTCTAAGTTTCTCAGATACCCCCTTCTGTAAGGCGTTATTGTAGCGGTCGATCATTTTGTTAACCTTGTTCATAACCTCATGCGTTGCGTCAAACAACTTCTCGTTAATTTTGTACTGATGGTCATTGTTCGTTGCTAAGTCAGTCTGTGTTTGTAAGAGTTTGTCCCAGTCAGTTGCATCAGGGGAACCCGCCAGCCATTTCCATGCAGTCCCAATCCAATTTATGGATCTAGCTCTCCTTGCCCGTGGATCACGGAGTTCTCTTAAGCGATCCCTGGTCTGGTTTAAGTGGTAGTTTAAGACCAGACGGGTTTCTTCATCCGATACATGCTTCGTAACAAGTTGTTCAGTTTGTTGTACAAGTCCGTCGTAAAGTTTTAAGTCAATAACATGGATAAGCCTGAAGTATCCATTCGTCATCCAGGCGTCACCTTCTCTAACGGTCACGATTGGCGATTTATATGAAAATATATGCAAAGCTTCCGAGGGAACCAACAAAACTAAACTGTAATACAAATTTGTTATTTTATTTAAAGATAAGGTCATTATTACAAATATAAAAGCTTAACTCTAGTTACGTTTGTGTGTTACATATAGTATATACAAGTGCAAAAATTGTTATAATAAAATTTGCAATTTTTTATGATATAGGGAAACATTCCCCTTTTTTTTTTTTTTTTTTTTTTTTTTTTTTTGAGTCTCAAACTATTTCTTTTTTTGGACATTAACATTTTTTAGATGGGCTTTGTGAATTTTCCTACCACTGTCTGTTGTTACTGTAACGCGATTATTTTTTGCCACAATTTCTTTTTTAAACAAGGGCTTGTTTTTTCCTTTGATTCTTTTAATTGCAGTGTAAATCACGTCCCCCTCGCGATACTCCCTGGGTTTTCCTCTCTTTAGATTTAACCTTATATTTCTAGCTTCCATATTTCGCTTAATAATGCCCCTAAGATCCTTATTGATTTTTGAGCGGATGTTCAAAAGGTTCTGATAATTTACTCTTTGGGACCTATTAAAGAATATGTCTGTCGGCTTTCGTTTGATGACCGAATGTATTGTATTGTTATAACGATCCACGGCTACGTAGACAAGTTCCTTAACCTTTAAGTCTGGATTCTCTGCCTTAAGGCACCGATAAATTTCTAGTATAGTGGAATGTACCCTTTCTATTTGACCATTTACCTCGCTCCTGTGTGTTGGGGTTAAATATAATTTAATTCCTAGCGTTTTAATGAAATTTAGGACGATTGGGCTGAGGAAGCCTCTTTCATTGTCCGTCACTAAAATTTGTGGGACTGTGAAGTAATGTAAAATTTTAATCAATTTTGATCTAATGTAAATGGCTGATTTATCTTTAATGTGGAAAAATTTAGAAAACTTAGAAAACTTGTCAACTACGGTTAAGAATTTTTCATTTTGAAGTTCCATTATATCCATATGAAGAATTTCACATGGATACTTTGGAGTGGGGGTTTCCTGTAAAGTGGGAGTTATGGGGTGTCGGTCATACTTGTTAGTATTACAGATTTCGCATGACGAAGTTAGTTTTTTTATTCTGGACATCATATGTGGGAAGTAAAATTGTTCGAGGATTTGCTCTTTGTTTTCCCTCGCCGACCGGTGGGCTCTTCTGTGTTCTTTCTCTATAATTAGGAATTGGCGATCTTCATTAGCAATGTCCTCGACAACTCTTTGTGTCACACGAATCTTGTATTTCTCGAAGTTTTCTAGGTAAACTTTTTGTAGCAACCCCAGATAGCTCTCTGGAATTTTGATCCCGTTTACTACATTTGGGTTTAAGTTTTCCCTAAGCAATTCTATGAGATTGTCCTGACAAAAGGTTCTGGCAGAAATATAATGACGATGATAGCCCTGATGCGGTTCCTCGTGAGCACGGAGATCTATGCCAGTTCTGAAAATAAGTTGGTTTCTAAACACATTAATTGGAGCTTCTACATGTGGAATTAGGTCGGAATTATCCTGGTCGGCACTGTGCGCTGTGCACGAATCTGTATCACTGTCTGAGAGCTCACAAAGTCCCTCTTCAGCCGTACCAGTCAGTGAGTCTGCCCCGGAGGCTCGTCCTTCACCTGCAGTATCTGTGGCTGATTCCGAGAGTGCTTCTTGTAGCTCGCTTGCAGTTTCGGTGCTTATGTCGCCAGCTGTTCCGGCTCCACTAGGTAGAGTAGGCAGATGGTTAACTTCTGTCTTCAGGCGTGAGAGAGCATCCGCCACGAAATTCGATTTACCAGGTGTGTAAATCAATTCGTAGTTATACTCTTCAATCCTTGCTTTCCAGCGTTTGAGTTTTGCATTGTGATTTCTATTACTCAGTGCGAATGTAAGAGGCTGGTGGTCTGTGTAAATCTTGATCTTTTTTGCTCCATACAGATAATTTCTCAAATTATCCAGAGCCCAGACTACTGCAAGCATCTCCTTCTCATTCGTTGCGTAATTTTCCTCTGTTCGATTCAGAGAACGAGATATATATGCGACGGGCCTCTCCTTACCGTGCTCACCTTGAGACAGCACTGCTCCGATCGCGAAATTAGAAGCATCCGTGGTCAAATTGAAGCTTTTCTCGAAGTTCGGAAACGCAAGTACTTCTGCAGAAGTGAGTAGCTCCTTTAAGGTTTCGAAAGCCTTAACTGCATCTTCATTGAGAGATATTGGAACATTTTTCGATTGGTTAGCTCGAACTTATGCAAATTCTCCTCGAGTTATATTCGTCAATGGTTTGGCTAATTTGGCATAATCACGGATAAATTTCCTATAGTACGAAGTCAACCCGAGGAAGCTTTTTAGTTCCTTTAAGTTCGTCGGTGGAAGGTTTTTTTCGATAGCCCTAACCTTTTTTGGATCTGGAAGGATGCCATCGGGAGTAACAAGATAGCCAAGAAATTCGACGCTGGTAGCCAAGAAGTTAGTTTTTTCCAGATTGATTTTCAACCCGGCTTCACTGATTTTGGTAAAGACGATCTCTATGTCTCTTAGATGATCTTCCTCTGTTTTACTAAAAATAATTATGTCATCTATGTAGACATAACAGATCTTACCTATTAACTCCTTAAGCACATCATCTATCATGCGCTGAAAGATTGCTGGAGCATTCTTGAGGCCGAACGGAAGTCTTAGATATTCATACTTCCCATTCATCGTTGAAAACGCTGTTTTCGGAATGTCCTTGTCTTTCATGAGGATCTGATGAAACCCTGAGGTTAAATCTAGCGTGGTAAAGAATCGAGCATCACCTAAACTGGCAAGTGTGCTGTTGATATCGGGGATAGGATATGTATCCGGAACTGTTACGGCGTTTAGACGCTTGTAATCGATGACCATTCTGTACTGCTTTTCTCCGTTTGGCTTTGGCTTCTTCGGAACAACCCATATAGGTGAATTATACGGGCTGTTGGATGGACGAATGATGTTCTCTGATAGGAGTTCACTTACCTGTCTCTCAACTTCTTCCCTCATACAAGCGGGGTAAGGGTAACTTTTGGAATAGATTGGCTCGTCGGTGTTTGTACGAATTTCCGCTCGGACGTTGGTTTTCACCTTCTCATTCCCCACTGGACCGAAAAGACTTTTGAACTTCATATAAAGATATCCTAACCTAGATCTTCCTGACATGGAAACATTTTCGCCTAAGGTAAGCATTTGACTAATTAATTCAGCAGAAGTGCTGTTTTTGAGAGGAATGATTTTATTCGAATCAATGGTAAGCATATGTTTTTCTCTATCTATTACAGCCTTCAGCTGCTTCAGAGTATCGTCACCTATTATACCATCAAATGATTTCAGATTTGGGAGGATGAAAAATGTTATCTCGAGATCGCAGCCTAAGTAATGGAAGAACCTTCCACAGATTTTGCTTCTAACTAGGATATTTCCGGCAGGACTGTTGACATGAAATGGGATTCTTACGGGGTCGGGACACGGAACTAAATTGTGTTTGATGAAGTTCTTATTCGCTCCAGTGTCTATGAGGAATTTTAGGACGTCCCCGTCTCGCGTTACATATTCTATATATGGTACGCTGGAAACGAGGCCCCTTCCATAAAATTTTCACCTCTAGGTTCTTCATTGGGGAGTTTAGTGGATTCTATTTCTGGGTTTTCTTCACTCGTGGTGTTTTCCGGACCTGTGAACACTACGTGATTTAGGCGCTGTTGTTTTCGAGGGTAGTTATCGGATTTCGATTCCCTCTTAGCTGATTTTGGCAAATTCATATAGTTAACCTTCCTAGACTGGGTGGAATTGTCTACTTCCATTTTTACTGGAGGCTTTGGCCCTGTTGGCCTTTGGGGTTGATGCTGTTGCTGAGAGTTTGACCTCCCCGAATGATGTGAATGATGAGCAGGATCTCTAGGAGGATACGACTTGTTGGGGTTTCCAGGATTGTGATGAGATCCTGAGTTACCTCTAAAGTCGTAGTTCACAGGGGAAGAGATTGTATTGGATGCCCTGACATGTAGAGAATTGTTTCTGAAGTTCAGGTTTTGCATCTCTAAGCATGCTGAATATGCCTCAGGCAAGGTTCTTGGCTTCTGAATGATAAGGAGTCTTGAAAGATCTCCATTAAGCCCACGAACAAACACGTCGAGGGCACGGTTTCTATATGTTTCCACCAGAGCATTCATGGTTTCGGTGGAGTAAGTTTCAGCCCTGATCTTATTGATTATCAAGGAGAATTGATGATTCACGGTGGCATAGAAATCGTCAACTCTTGAGCCACCCTGTGTGAGCTGATTGAGTTGGTGCTCAAGGGTACGGATATCCCTCTTGTCGGCGTAATGGAGCGAGAGAATTTTTTTAATCTCGATCCACTCGTTATCGAATATATTGTATGAGACAAGAGCAGAATCCGCCCTGCCTCTTATTTTTTGACGTATATGTTGTAAAATCGCACGGTAGATTGGCTTATTACGGACTATTTCATAGTCCTTCAGAATTGTCTCTACGCTGTAGACCCAGGAGACATATTGGACTGGGTTGCCATCAAAGACTTGTAATTCCTTCACCGAATCAGGGAGTTTAGAAATATCCTTTAGGTCTTGTTCGCATGTTGGCCCACATAATTGTACCGCGACTTCCGTAAGTGGAACGGAGCTGTCTCCCTGCTCCACAACCTGGAGTCGATTGCCGATAACAGCTAAGCGTTCGTTAACGTGTTTAATGGACTCTTGTGGATTAAATTGTTCTATTCTGCTAATGCGGCCTTCTATTGCCCTAAGCTGTTCTATTACGGAATTTATAGCTCCCGTGAGCTGAGTGACGGATGTCTTAATCTCATCCATTCTAATAGAGACTACCAAGGAAGTATTCGAGAGCACGGAAAATGAACAAATTTAGATATAACAAAACGCGACAGTAAAATAACAACAGAAGTGGCAACAATTTTTCCTTAATATTATAATTTTTTTATTTTTTTATTTTTTTTTTGATTAATTATTTCTTAAAGGTATTTTAAATCGTTTTGTCAAAAGAATGACGTTGGTTTAAGGTTCCCTAGATGCCTGCTAAGCGCTCTCCATTAACTTTCGGGGTAGCTACTTTAGTTCGGAAGGCTCATATGGATCCTCTTTAGTCGTTAATGCGTAAAAAGTCGCAGCGACCTACTAGGGTATGAGGTTCTTCACCACTAGTGATTAAAATTAATTAATTCTTAAGTAAGCCGGCCCCTTTTTTCATGAGAGTTGGCCCCTAGGCATAGTTTTGAGCTATGTTTAATAAACTCTGCTTGAGTTTCTTCTTTTTTTTTGTTTAAGAGACTATGTTAGTCTTATCAGATATATAAATAATTTGGCATATTTTGTCTTACAATTATTTGCTTAAATTTATCTTACTACAATCCTAGGAATATAGGACAGCCCCTCATCGTTTGAATCCTTAGTTGGTCTTCTTCTTCTTTCTTTTAAAATAGGATGGTTGATTCCTCTTATTTTTCCCTTAACTGTTTGTAACTTCGAGTATTTTTTTCAAAAATTTTTTACTTTACTTGTTCACTTCACTTATTGGTTTCTACTTTCTTTTTGTAGGATAATTTTTTTGGAATTGAAGGTACTTTGGGGTTCGTTCACTGCAGATTTAACAGAAATGATTTTTTTGGAATTTTAAGTGATTTGGGTGTCATTCACTTCACTTATCGGATTTAACAGAAATGATTTTTTGCAATTTTAAGTGATTTATGTTTCAGTCATTTTACTTATTAAGGATTCACACACGAGTTTTTGGGCTGTCCCTGCTCGGGCGCCAGTAAAAGTCCTTCGTAAGGAGTTTTCCAAAAAAATTAAATCCGCGCGAACAAGCCGCGCAACTTGGATTAAAATGAAACACAAACTTAACGTTATAAATGTTGTTTATTCAACCAGGTGCTCGTTGGAACTGCCTAACAATGAAACTCATACTTAAAATCTAACCTCGATACAATTGACTTCAATGGCCTTGGTTCCCACGGGAAAGCTCATGCAAGTTCGCGCATGCAAGTGAAAAATGCATACAATGCGTCTGACTGGATACTTGAGCCTTCTCGTATTTCCGTCAGATAGGTGACTGCTTACGCGTGTTAACTTGTAATATTGCACTTAAAAAAAAAAAAATAAAATAAATAAATATAAAGGACTAAGTAATCAGAGTGGCGTAAGCTCAGTAACTAGTGTATTTTCAACATTTAGACATTTCGAAAAAAACTTCTCATTGAGTATTTCAATTCTTCTGGCAACTTGAATTATGCCGGCTTGTTCATGTAAAATCACTGTTGAAAAGTCCCAAGGAAGTTTCAACATCATTTTAAGAATTTTGTTTTGTGCTATCTGTAGTTTTTTAATGTGTGTTCTTGCGCAATTCCCCCATACCGGACAACCATAAGTAATTATTGCTTGAAAAACGACTTTAAACAATATCAATTTGTTTCGACGACTTAGCATTGATTTTCGATTAATCAGTGGATACAACATTTTGGTAGGGATGTTAAATTTATTTAAGGTGTTCTTTATATGTATACCGAAGGTTAATTTCGGGTCTAAGTACACCCCGAGGTACTTGACGAAATTAGCCCACGGTATGTTATTAATTTTTAAATTGTTTGGAGGAAAATGGCAAGGTGATCTTTTTCTTGTGAAAAAGATTGATTGACATTTTTCAGCATTAATTTTGACTTTCCAATGTTTAAAATATTCAAAGAAACTATTAAGGCCGTTTTGTAAGTGATTTGCAATGACTGTTCCACTAGTATGAGACGTATACAAAGCCGAGTCGTCAGCATAGAGTGCTATATGACAATTTGGAATGACAGGAAAATCACTGGTGAATATATTAAATAAGGATGGTGCCAAAACCGAGCCTTGTGGGACACCAGCAGGTACAACTTTCGCGGTAGAAATCGTACCATTAAGTGAAACAAGGAATGTTCTGTCGGTTAAAAAGTTTTGGATAATTTTAGTGAGGTATTCGGGGCAACCGAATTTTATAGGATTGTAGATTAAGGCATTGTGCCAAACCGAGTCAAACGCTTTTCCTATGTCTGGTAGTACTAAAGCAGTTGACCTTTTTCCGTTTAAGCTTTCTTTTATTTCCTTACAAATTCTTAAAACTTGATGAGAAGTGCTATGTCGTTCGCGGAAGCCGAATTGCACTTGGGGTAGAAGCCTACTGTTTTTCAGGAAAGCATCCAGTTTCATTTTAATAATAATATCAGACCTATTGCATTGGGATTTTCTTGGAACCGCAAATTGTGTGCTATCTTTAATTTTGGCCTCTAGAAGACGAATTGAATCATCAACTTGCATGCAAGTGGTTGTCGACTCTAAATTTGTGGAACAATCGTTGAGAGCAAATGAGAGGTGGTGTCGAAATACATTCCAGTTTGCTTTGTTAAAATCTAAGTATTGCACATTAACAGTTTTTGGACAAGATAGAATATTACAGGTGACTGGAAGATGATCAGAGCTTAAAGCGTTGATGACAACAGGTGGAGTAAGTACGTTGGGAATGTTGGAAAGAAAGAAGTCAAGTGTGGAAGGAGTGTATCTGTATGCAGAAGGAATGTAGGTTGGACTAGGTGGGTGTAAAATTGCGAAATTATGCGACGCTAGTATGTTCATATGGTGACGTAAAATAAAGCCCAATGAAGTAATGCCAAAATATTGGGTATATAACTTAATTCGTGCAGTTTTTTTTTTCAAAATTTGAACGATTATTTAAGAAAAACATGTACAATAGTATTAATCAAAATATTGCCCATCTGAAGCTATGATTTTTTCCAATCTTTCTGGCAATTTGTGGATCCCATCCCAAAAGAACTGCGAAATAAAGGTCAATCCGCTATGTTTTCCGATTTGACCTTATTTCACTTTTTGCACCTTAGATGTAAAAACATTTTAAAGGGAATGTAAAAAAGGTGCAGTGACAATAGGTAAAGTTCCTTATTTTGTCAGAAACGTGTTTGTGTCACTAGACCAAATGTGGTGTTTTTCCTTTCTACCGCAAATGATTAAAAGATGTGAACTAAATTTACTTATGAGGCCCAATATATGGACATGCATATCAAAAGTATGTAATGGAGTTAACTGGACATAGATAAATAGTGAGATGGTGCGGAGTTGGGTATATTATGAATAGTTTCTTTATATCCGTGTATCGCATGGAACCAAAAATATTTTATGCATCGCACCTATTCTAAGTCAAATAGTGACCCAAACAGGGGGGTTGTTGTGGCAGCATGCCCCCATATTTATTCCACTGTTTCTTTGGCATCGCTTCCACATTTACGAAAAAGAGTTAGCTGCATTTGGTTTTATTTCCATTTAAATTTGGCTGTTTTTCGCTTTTGAAGTGGAAGAAAGGCCAAGCGGGCGTGATTTTAATTATAAAACCAAACACATGTTTAAATCTTTAATTCAAACCATTTTCTGATCTAATTTTCGATTTGTTACCCAATTTCCTCCATTTCATACATACTTCAATCAAAGCTGTAAAATTAAAGTCCGGTTCACGCAAAATCTGTACGCGTATATGCTATTATATCTTTTTAAATAACACTACGAGAAAAACAAATAATGCCTCCAATTAAAAATTATTTATTGAGCTTAAAAGTAGGTTATATTAATATGAATCTTAGATTTCTTTCGTGTGAACAAAATTTCTGGTGTTTTTTCCTAATGGACACCATTAGCTTCTGAACATCCTTCCTGTTGCCTTTTGCTGCAACATGGTTCCATTTTATCGACATTGAATTGGCAATTTTAACAACTCCTGCATTCCTCCGCAATTTAAATTTAACAATTGCACAATATTTTTCGATTGGTCGAAGTTGGGGGCAGTTAGGTGGATTCATGCTTTTAGGTACAACTTCCACATTGTATACATGGCAACCCTGGAGCAGTGACAACTGGCGAAATAAGGCCAAAACGTCACTTTCGTGTGGTGCTTACGTATGAAAGGCAGTTGTCATTTTGTTAGGCACTACTTGATGTAATCATCCGATGTCATTGTGGAAGTTGTCACAAAAGCCCTGCTTTTAATGCCACAGCTGCAGATCGCCTGCCGAACCATTGGTTTTTTAGCAAATTTATCGACTTTTATACATTGTATTATAATTTTGTAATTTCGTTTCTTCGAAACGTAAAATTTTTTACCTGGTCGCTGCTTAAGGACAAATTTAACATACGTTTTATCGTCCATCGCCAAGCAGCCTTTAAACTTAGTTGAAACTTTGTCATAAAGAATCCTAGTTCCTTTTTTTGCTTATAAAATTTTTCAATTTTTCTAATTTTTGACACCAAGCAAGAAGGATTTTCAAGATATTTGTTCACTATTATTTTACGATTTTTAACTTCCATTGCGAACAAAACTACCGATATGCCTTTAAAACAAAAAAATGAACCCATTAATATGTGTTAAAAAAGTTCGTTACATATCTTTAGGGGCGCTGCAATAATCATCAAATGACGTATAGATTTTGCGTGAACCGCACTTTCTTTGATTTTAAATGACCCACCTCGCATTCAGTAGGGGTCATTCCATATGAAATCAACAAATTTGAATTAAATCTCGTACAAATAGTTATCCTTAGTAAACTTAATGCTCAAAGATCTGAAAGACCCTTGTTAAATGCTTTCGTGTTGCACTTAATGCGTCTTCCGACAGTGAAGTCTACTCTACACAACCCTTCCTAACTTTAGTCTCTGCCAATAAAGTTTTAGCCTTTGAGAGCTGATGTCGTTTTTTACTTGCGAAAAGCTCGCTTCGAAGACTTTACAGTTTTATGGAGAATGTTGATTTTATTTGCTTGGTTTAATTTATTTGCTCGAATTAACTTACGTCTGCTTTTGTAGCCTTTAGTAGTGCTTAAGTAGTAATCGAAATCCTAGAAAAAACAAGTCATATAAGATTTCGTCCTTTTCGTTCTTTTAAGAGTTGTGAGCTTACTTCTATTTGCTAACTTCTTTATCTAGTACCTCTATATTTGTAGTTGTATTGATGGATTTAAAACAGGTACTATAGTTCAATAAATTTTCATAAAAAATTGTATGTCAACTGACTCTTATTCAGTATAAGACAACTCACTAAAATTTTCAATAAAAAGCTATAAAAAACTTATCCATTTAAAGTCAGTACAAATTAAGTGTTATATATTCACATACATGCCTTTCGGAACTCATCAATGAATTTATTTTTTAGTTCTATTCAACTGCATTCGCATCGCTTTATGAGGTCCCCCCACGACTAATTCCCAAATATCCCCTCATTTTGGCAAGTGCATTAAATTACAATAATTATCAATAATCTACTAAATACTGCTGTAAAGTCCCTGATGCTCTTTTTGCTGATCACTTTTACTATAAACTGGCAATATCAGTTATCGCATTCTACTGTAATCTATATAATTTAATACCCATACCCGTAGCATTGGTTTACAAAGGTTTCCTCTTAGTAACAACAACCATTTCACATTCGACACAAGAAATTATTTCTTCTATCGCTCCCCTCTTTCCCAGTCATTATTATATTTAAGTAATTAAGGCTTGTTAATTGCATTTATTATTTTGAAGCTTGTAATGTGAGCTACGAGCTTCTGTATAGGCAGCATGCACTCTACTTAAAAGACTAAAACGGTAACTTATTCAACGGTTATAGATCGTAGTGTATGACATGCAAACCAAGTTAAAAAAATATACGGTAGTGCTCGGTTCTTAAACTCACAAATAATTGCGTTTATAAAAGAATAAAAGAAATGCAGATCAAAAGCTTCATATAAGCGGCTAAGGTTAAAGCTCTGACAAAGTGGGTTGAGAAAAAAAAATTTAAACAGCCTGACCATAAGTAAACCACTGCTGACTGTTATATTTAATTTGCTCAACACTACACAGCACACTGTGATAAATGGCGATGTGACTACTGCTGAAATATTTGATAATATGCACGGTCTATAAGAAGGTGTGCTTGATCCACCGATCCTATTCAGCATCTACACAAGCAATCCTTGCATAACAAATATACTTGGCCTCCTGCCCTTAGGTCTATGCATGCAAGAATCTGCACTGACAGCTCTTTAAGACTGAGTCAGCTAAGCGAGTTAAAACCGAAAAGCTATGCTTCGGTCCTAACAAGTGAACTACGCTTATGGATAACGTTATACCTTATAACGATTTGGAAACACGATTCACTTGCATTTTTCCAAGTAGGGAATAATGGAACATCCATCCATTTTCACGAATGGATCAAAGACATTAATCAGTGTTGGGATTCTTCCGATCAATTGAACTCACGATGCTCGCGACACTTGCCAGATATATGAGCTGAAGCAGAGGTAGCCAAACTTGTGGTAATCACGGCAATATACTACTCAATTTATTTAGAGGCAGATTGCCATTAGGGCCATCGCTGCAGTCAAATTAAAATCGAATTAAAAGGTTATGAAACACAGTTTCGAATAGTTTAGGCCTCTTAGAGTTCAGCATAAGGTTACACTACCCTGAGCTCTTGAGCACAAAGGAGTGGCAGACAAACATGCCGACAAGCTTGTTCGAAATGGACCGCCAAAGAAATGAATATGGCAGAATACAAATGGAGGGAACCATAAAAACAAAAGTCAATGAAAAGTGGACAAGTACACAGATCATTTAAAAATATACTGGAACCGATCTAAACATAAAAAAACTGCTCAGCTCTGAACTATAAATAACCTATTATCAAATAATTGAAACTAAGCATGTGTTCGCTGTGGAGCATCTTCAATGAAAAATGCACAAGTAGATACATAAATAATATTGTCATTAATTGGAAAGAAGAGCAAGCGAACAAAAACTTTGCATGGTAGTTATTTTTAAGTTTCTGATTATATTTATATGGCATTCGAAATAATAAACAAATAAACAGCAAAAATATTCCGGAATAGAAGCTCTCAGAAAACAAAATTTAATAACGAAATGTGAAGAAGTATGCGCGCAGAATCGTTCTACCTCAATTCGCCAGCAGTCTACAGAAAATGTTGACTAAATTTTGTACCATGCATCCACCATGAGCTACTGTTTGGTGCGTATTTTGGTCTGACGGAAAAAGCGGCAGGTGATGCGGTCAATAACGACGGCATTCGTTACAGTGAGGTGATAATCAACTTCTTTGGCCAACTCAAATTGCTGAAAATGATCTCGAAGGCATGTGGTTTCAACAGGACCAAACAACCTGTCGCACAGCGATCAAAAGAATAAAATTGTTGAAGAAGAAGTTTGAACGGAGAATTATATCATGCTATTTGACGTCGTTAGATTTCCCTGTTTAGACTTTTTGAAGGGAAAGGGGTACACCAATAATCTACAAACAATTTCAGAACTGGAAGATGAGATTCGATGCGCAACAGGTTTATTTTTTTTTTTTTTTTTTTTAAGAAATTAACACTCAAGTGAGTATGAATACACTTATAATGCCTCAGCATACTATATGTTAAGCTTTTTGTAAAAGTGGACAGAGAAAGAAAATCATGTTGGGGCTCAGTGTTTATTTTGCTCCACGGGTGACAGCCAGCATTTAATGAGGAAACAAGTTAAAGTATTGAGAACAAATTTTTATTAACAAAAAATCAGCTCTGTTTCTCGACGTTCCACTTAGAACTAACTAACAATATTTTTGATAATCTTAACTATACCTAGGTAGAAATAATGATGTGGGAACGAATGCAAATTTTTTTTCCAACGTTGTTGCAATTTTGTGCAATGGATGCACTTTTCGGTTTCGTCTGGAAGCTTTGGTAGGATGGGGTTGCACAGGTGTTTCAACTATGAGTGGATATTTGATGCTTTTGTTTGTTTATCTGTTTTTGTAAAGAATGCACCTGGTTGTCCTTAACTGACGCAATTAAGAATGAGAGCTGGCTTGTTGTTGTAGTCTGGTCAATAACACATCTGACTTGGTTTTTGTAAACTGAAAAATGAAAATCTTTCGGGCACCACTGGGATTTGGACACCGAACTTTCCGATTTGAAAGCCAGTTTGAAATTATGAATTATGAATAAGTCTCAATGTTTTTTTATATATTGGGTCTATAACTTCGTGCGGTTTGCTAAGAGATGGCGTAACTTGTATTATTTCATTGTTATTATTCCATTGGAACATGCGTTGGAAAGCTACTGTCATTGTACGTCATTCATTTGAAGCGTAAACAAAAATAATTTTTTTTCACTCAAATATGTCTAACTTTGTGCCTGAAAAAGTGTTTTTGCGGGGAGTTCTTCTTCATTACTTTAATATGAAGAAAACTGCTGCCGAAAGTGATCATATTTTGGTAGAAGTTTATGGTGAACATGCGCTAGCTGAACGAATATGCCAAAAGTGGTTTGCACGATTAAAAAGTGGTGATTTTGGCTTGGAAGATGATGAACGTCCTGGGCAGCCAAAAAAGTTTGAAGATGAAGATCTGGAAACATTACTCTATGAAGATTATTGCCAAACACAAGAAGAGCTCGCAGAACCTTTGGGTGTCACTCAAGCAGCCATTTCAAAACGTTTAAAAGCAGCTGGATATATTCAAAAGCAAGGAAATTGGATTCCACATGAACTCAAGCCGAGAGACGTCGAAATGCGGTTTTGCATGTCCGAAATGCTGCTGGAACGCAACGGCACAAAGGGAAGTCATTTTTGCATCGGATTGTTACTGATGAAAAATGGATCCATTACGACAACCCCAAGTGCAAAAAATCTTATGTGAAACCAGGCCAACCAGCCAAATCAACGGCAAAGCCGAATATCCATGGCGCGAAGGTAATGCTCTGTATTTGGTGGGATCGAATGGGTGTGCTGTATTATGAGCTGCTAAAACCGGGTGAAGCCATCAATGGGCAACGCTACCGAACACAATTAATCCGTTTGAAGAGAGCAGTAGCCGAAAAACGCCCGGAATATGCGACGAAACAAGAGGCAATAATTTTCCATCATGACAACGCTCGGCCCCACGTTGCTATTCCGGTTAAGAACTATTTGGAAAACAGTGGATGGGAAGTCTTACCCCACCCGCCTTATAGCCCAGACCTTGCCCCTTTTGACTACCATTTGTTCCGGTCGATGCAGAACGCCCTCACTGAAATACGGTTCACATCAGAGCAGAATATCAAAAATTGGCTTGATTCATTCTTGGCTGCCAAGCCGGCGCAGTTCTTTTGGGATGAGATCCACAAATTGCCAGAAAGATGGCAAAAAGTCATAGCTTCAGATGGGTAATACTTTGAATAATACTATTGTACATGTTTTTCTTAGATAAATGTTTAAATTTTGAAAAAAAAAGTTATATACCCAATACATAAATGACATTCTGTCATTCAAGAGATTAAGTTAGCTATGCCGTTAATGAAATTGCTTAAAAGATACATTTTTTTAGAGAATATGGAGCAAATAATAATAAAGTTATATGTACAATAAGTATCTATATAATTATGATCAAACCAAATGTTAAGTGCTAAAAATTGTAAGTTCCATTTGTTAGTGAAGCACAACTCGTGCTTGTTTACAATCCAAAAATTATTTGCTACACGATTTTACGAAGAAATAAGAGTCGTCTTTAAGCTGCCAAATAAAGCAAGACTCGAACTCCAGTCGTTACCTATAGTCTTTTGGCTATAGTACCTTACGCAGGTGTAGGTGTAGACCGAGATGAGAAACGATAAACTGTCGCGATCTACGCTGAATGAACAATGTCTGATAGTCTTTCACAATTTTACTCACAGGGACTTCTGTTCTTTGTGTAAATAAAACACTGATGTGCTGTTGCCCTTACGTCATATGAAGCATATGTTTTTTGTTCACAACTAGATGGCTATCTTGCTCAGTTAGTGTGATAACGGGCCAAAAAAAAACACATTATTCTCCATACGTTGGGTGAAATGAAAACCGATTTTCAAGTAAGTTTGACCAATACGAAAGCATTTTTCCAGTTAATTTCGCATTAGATAATACAATTAATAAATGACAAAAATTACAGAATGGTTTGAAAGCACTCCCTCACCCGGCGAGAGTGTGGCTGGGTATGACATACCCACCCTGTTATTTACATACATTTATTTCCTTTACTGATCACACAAACGCATTGTCGTTTCGTGTAGCTGGATTTAAAGAGTTGCGGGAGGCGATAGTGGTGGCTCTAGCCATCAGTCGAGGTACACGTGTGCAAACATCGGTTGGGTACGTAATACCCCGCCACATAGTATGAATTTCGTGCCAAAATTAACTATTGCTGTTTTCGTTTTCTTTGTTTATGTTCTACTTTAGTAGAACTTTCTACGAACAGTTTAGTTTTTGATTACAAATGGATTTTGAAACTAGAGAAAGGCAACTTAGGTCCATATTGGAAAAAGTGCTGGAAGATACTTCGGTCGAGCCGAGCTCTGACAAAGAATTTGACCATTGCAGTGAACACTACCTTCAAACTGAGACGGAGTAGGAAGCAAGTGATCAAGGCGAAGATGAGGGAGGGTAAATTGATGATTCGGAGGACAATATTCCACTGTCAGTTCTCAGAACACAGCGTTGTTCATCTGTTCAAGTGCATGCACCACACTATATGTCGAAGGATAACCAAAGATGGATGGGCAGGCTGGAGCAAAGGGACAACAATGCAAAGACTGACACCGAATGCGGGAATATTTTTATCCATAAATGAAGGGTGTCATATTGGCACATACGAACGGAGTAATAAAAATACTACAAGCCAAGCATAAAGATCCTGGAATATTGGAGAACGGATGGAACCGGAGTGGATATATTTTATATAACCATATTACTACATCGGTTTTTAGTTTTTGCAAAACTGTATTCGCTTTGATGACAAATCAATGAGGGAAAAACGCAAGAAAAATGATAACATCGCTCCTACTACTCGTAGATCTGTTTTTGATCAATTTGTTCAATGCTACCTGAAAGCCTACATTCCTCATGAATGTATGACGATTGACGAGATGCTATTAGAGGGCGAAGCAAATTTCGCGTCCAAACAAACCTGCAAGATATGGTTTTAAAATACAAGGCCTTGTAGATGCGACATTTTTCTACACTTAATTTAGAGATATATGCAGGAAAGCAACCTGCAGGACCGTATGCTATTAGCAACGCGGTTGTTAATTTAGTGGAAAGTGTTATTCAGCCCATATTCCGGTCGAGCCGCAATTTGACGTTTGACAACTGGTTTACCAGTCACGAACTGATAATGCATCTACTAGCTGAGCACAGGCTTACTTCTACTGGAACTGTTCGGAAAAATAAAAGATGTATCCCGGCTGATTTTTTAAAGACTGGAAAGGAACCGGGAAGTTATTTGTTCTGCTTTAAGAAGGACATATCTATCCTGTCTTATTCTCCTTAAAAGAATAAAGTTGTTTTACTAATGTCTACTTTACATCATGATGACAAAATTTTTGATACCTCAAGACACCAGAAAAAACCCGAAATGATTACGTTCTATAACTCAACAAAGGCAGGAGTAGATGTTGTCAATGAATTGTGAGCATCTTACAGTCTTTCGCGTAACCGCAAGCGTTGGCCGATGACGATATTTTATGGGATGCTGAACACGGCTTCTGGCGATGGCGATGGCGATGACGCATAGTTAGCTCATTGCACTATTACGCAGGGAGTCTGGGTTCAATCCCTGGCTGGGTCACCAACAATTTTTCAAATCGCCAACACCCTTTCGGCGGGCAATGGCAAACTCCCGAAAACAAAATTGCCTACGAAAAAGCTTTTAAGGAGTGCCGTTCGGACTCGGCGATAAACCGTAGGCCCCGCTCAGATGTGACAAAAATGAGAACATGAGCAACACAAATGAGTGTCAAGAAGCTACGCCATGGCCCTTACCGGGTTTCCAGCGCCACAGTTT
This sequence comes from Volucella inflata, assembly GCA_928272305.1. Classification (NCBI taxonomy): domain Eukaryota; kingdom Metazoa; phylum Arthropoda; class Insecta; order Diptera; family Syrphidae; genus Volucella; species Volucella inflata. The sequence goes on along the minus strand of OV743718.1, from coordinate 36,249,959 downwards.
TTTTTGTTTTTTTTTGTTTTGTTTCACTTGCAACTAATTATTATATACCTACCCTTTATAATAAAATGCCATTTTTTAAATGTTAATATTTATTATAACAATATTTACATGTAATTTTGTATGTGGATATATCATACCCAGCCAAATACTCTTTTTCCCGCCCATAGCGGTTTGGTAAACAATGACATGATAAGCCCTTAGATTACACGCAACATAAAATTAAAAACTGTTAATGAAATGAATTTGTCAACGCAATAAGTATAGGTAGTTAAAATAGCGTTAACATAAGTCACAAAAATTAAATTTCAGTGCAGAGGAGTAGATAACACATGATTGATTTTGATACCATTCTTCGCAAACTTCTCCTTCATCTGTGTTCTTAAGATTATATCTTATTAATTTGAAATATTACAGTATGTAACTTCTTATATACTTAAATTCGGGGTTTCCTTCTTAAGTCTTTTCCTTATTATAAATAAAAAATCGCTGAATATGCTCCTTAAACACTCAGCATAATAAAAATCAAGTTCACACCAGTGTAATTATCGAAAGGGTGATATTTACGTACGATTTTTCGATGTATTTCCTATAATTGTAGTTCATGTTTTGTTTGCTAGACCGGTAAACATCAAAATCATCCAAGCATGGACTGTAGTTTTGGATCACCCTGCACTGCGCACGGCAGTTGCTCTATCTATCTGGTTTCGTATTTATACATATATCTTTTATAAGTAAGAACCGTTGAACTCAACAAGAGAGTACATATATCCTCTATCACAACCAATTATTAACGACTACGTGTACTCGCATGCAAGGGCTTAAGTCTTCTGATGAGTGAAGTCTTTTGTTCGTATGATTTATTACATCAGAAATTTATTCAGATGACCTAATAAATCAATTTGTTATATTTCCTTTCTATTATCTACTGAAATTCTGTACGAAAAGGAATAAAGAATAGACATCAATTTCTTCTAATATAACGTTACATCAAATTTAAAAAATCAAATTTATATAATAAAGGAGTATGATTTGTGAGTTTGGAAGTAGAAGGTAATATCAAAAACTACGCAATCGATTTTAAAAATTAACAAACTGTAAGTTTTTTTTAAAAAAACAAAAACCTTAACACTTAAGTGGGTATGAATAAAGTTTTAAGGGGAGCACATGTTAAGTTGTTGGGAAAAAGGACAGAAAGAGAACGAAATGTGTTTGGGCTCACGGGCTAGTTTGCTCCATGGGTGGCATTCTTATTATACATCATTTAATGAGGAGACTAAATTATTGGTGTTATTGCACTTGTTGTTGAAATCCTCGGTAACCACTTACGGTGGCTTAAGTTGCCTGAAAAAGAGAGTATATTTCGGGAGCGATTGGCATTGAAGACCGAACCGTCCGATTTGGAAGTCAATACACTACCGCTTGAGCCATAGAAATGTGAGTGAGTTACGTCAAGGTTACGAAAACTAACATGGAGTTATAATTCTAACATAGACTAAGTTTATTGTTTTATACAACGGGGCGACTGAAAATTAGTTTATATGATAAAATTAGCACACAAAATTATTAGAGTCTCTATGTACTAAAAGTTGGCTTTTACGGATTACACAAATCGTATCCAAAATATGTAGGTTGTTGTCTGAATCTTAAGACTTAAGGGAGACTCTCGATGCTAGGACTTTGCGCATGTGAGACAATGTGAACACTTTTCTCACTAAAGACGCAAAATGCTAAATAGCTAAAAATAATAGATAAAAACAGTGTGAACTATGTATAATAAGTGCTTAAATTATTGGAAAAGAACTAGATAAAAGGAAGAAAAAGGAAAAAAACTCAAGATTTTGGTATCAGTCTACTTATCTAGAGCAAAAGCGAGTAATTTGCGAAAATTCAGCGCAAACCTTCATGAGCGTGTTGCTATGCAGATAGAGCATTTTTCTCATATCATCCAAACGGATAATGGAACGAATGAAGCAGTCAAAGGATTTAGGAGTGTAGGCATATCCCAAAATCATAACTCAAAGTTTTTAATAAAAAATTAAGCTCTGTCGGTTAGTTCGACGGGGGTTTGCAATGCAATTTCTGTAATAATGATTTTAAAAACATTGCTGATACCACTTTATCATCAAGTGAACAATTCTCATTACATACCACATTGGGACAGGGAGTTTCGAGTTTAACTGAATTAAATCAAATATATGAACGAAAGTTGATATACGTATACTACTTTGATCGCCAACACACACAGAGATAGATGTACTCTTGGCTACGTAAATGTCAAGCTGTGACGCTAAGATTTAGACGGAATATCAACAACAGATGAACCAACAAAAACAAAACAAAAACAAAACTCAAATCGGAACAAAGGGAGCGCCACACGGTATTTTACCCATATGTAAAATTTAAAAAATTCCTTATTTTCTGATTTTCCTAACTTTTAAGAGAATGTCATCACAGTGCATAGAAAAAGGCTGACAAAGTAACATATTAAACATCGATTACTTTTAATAGCCAATTCTGGAATATGTAGTCGTATATATCTATAAGGTATGTACCTTAAGAAATTTTCTTTGTTTATAATAAATTCTATGGGCATTTTATATGATGACATAATAAATATTTTTGTTGATTAAGTCGCATATGACATATACATATGTAGGTACTAAACCGAACCGGGTTCGGTTCGGCAATAAACAACAATACAAATGATTTTGAATGGCGCTGGATAGATTGAATTCCTTTTATACGAGTACTTCGCGGTACATTACATAGCACTGCAGATTTTTCTTGGGCCTCATTTTAAATCCCTACCTTCAAGCTGTTGAGATATCCATATACACATTCTCGTATGTGCAAGAGTCATAATACTCTCCTTCCTTTGAATGCTCAATTGTATGCTTTTCCAATTACTAGAATTATTAATAAAGCAGAAAAGTAGTAAACATCAAACTTACGAAAAACTCTAAAAACTGTGTATCATTACTAATTTTCAACTTAAGTTTTTAGTGCCACAAATTATTGCGTTTTTTGAAATTTAATGTAAATTTGATTTATTGTCAGCATGATTATCAAATGAAAAATGAAGGTGGGTGTTAACATTCCGAAAACTAAAATTAAGATAAATAGGTAAACAATCTCTCATAAAACGAGTGTCCTAATTATACAAATCCATTGCTGTCCATATCTACTCGTACGCGTAAATATTCGTCGATTTTTTAATCAATAAATTGTCCACCAATTAGGTTTGTGGTTTTGGCAATGTTAGTAATAATTTGTCACAATCTAATATGTATATAGGTATGTATGTCAGTTGAATTCTATATATTATTTGTCATGTTCTAAGCAACCAGCTTAGACCGTTCGTTCATAACACGGTCTTCTAAGATTTGCTCTGTTAAATATTTACATTAATTTATTGTAAGATTAAGTTCAATCTATTAAAACAACAGTTCAACACAGATACGTATCTACTTGTATGTTGGTAGATCCGTAGGTATGTATATATTATTACGAAATTACAATTCTAACGTTCACTTTAAGTTGTACATCGTTTTATGTATGTATGTATATGTATATAAGCCAAATGCTTGCTTTCAAAAATACCACCCATCATTCTTTGCCTGTTCAACTGAATGAATTCTGTAATGAACTCAAATGACGCAAACCGTCCAAGTAGAAATATTCGTATATACAGTGTGTGTTTGTATGTTCAGGAAAAGCAGCTTATGGGGGTAAATGCTGACTCTGGAATTTGCTCTTATCTAAAATCCGATCAAAGAAAGCAAATTTAAGGAACGAAATAATGGAGAAGGTCGGCTGGCTTGCCATTTTCCCTGAAAAGTTTTGCACATATTGTAAATCGGCAAATAATTCAAACTGGTTTAGATTTTCTACTTACGTTTAAATATATTTTTTTGATAAGCTAAAAGAAAGAACCCTTTCGAATAAGGAACTTTCTGAGGAAAATATCCTCTGCCAATATTGAGCCCACATGAGCCATATATATAGTATGTACATACCTATACATAAGAGCAGCATTAGAAAAACAAGGAGTATTTCCGAGTATACGAGTGAGGCTGTGTTTTTTTTTCTGTTTTTTACGAGCACATGTTATTACTTTTGTATTGCCATTTTAAAGACGTTTTTGATTGTTATTGCTTTCAGATAATCTTTCCTTTTGAGTCTGGCTCTGGGTTCACACTTTTTGTATATGTACCTACATTTACACGTAGTACAGTGGTTTTGTTACGTACATTGTAGTTTAATATAGCCTTTGGCCTTAAGTTACCAGTAATCTTTAAAAAATTATACATTTTCACATCCAAACGATGAATGTGAAATATAAAGATAAATTGCCTAGGGATATTGTAAGGAAATATGACATGAGTAAAAGATAATAGACTTGATGTGACAAATATCCATATTTAATAGGTGCATATTTCAAATAATTAGAAGTAATTTTATCAAGAGCGGGGTTTCTTTTTGACTTGAAGATGTATTTTAAATAGGGTCGTTCAGAGGGATAAGCATAATAAATAGTATTTTTATCTCAATTATAAGTTTTAGTTCATTTTTTGGAACTTATTAGATGTTATAGTCTTCTGAAAAATCATGCTACTCGTATAATCAAGATTCCTCAAATAAATATTTACATTAGTAATGTTAATTTGTTTTGTACCTCAAATTGCTCATAGCGAATGATACCGGTGCACCTGAGTATTATAAATTCTGCAATGCACTTAAGTTTGATATAGCTTTACCCACTGTTTGTGAATTCTCCTCAACGGCTTTTCTATCCGTTTGGGTAAGTGAATTCTATCGTAAAACATATTTCTTGATGGAATTGGCTTCGCACTGAAGGTGTGACCACCTTATTGCTACATTATCCTTCTTATTTTAATGTCTATATGTCCAACATATATTACTAGGGGCTTTCAGATTCTTGCTAGTGCTATAATTGTACAAAATAATGCTACTGTTGCGTTGATACCTCTGCTTCTAAGCTAAGCACCATTTGGAGCGGATCCATATCTTTTTTGAAAGCAGGAAGACGTCTTCGACGTCATTTCAGTGATAGGTATACTCGTATGTATGATGTCGCTCAGTACCCTATATGAACATATGTGCCCGATTGTTCTGCACGGCACACGTTGCTCATTACAACAATGCATTTCATTGCATTAATTTTTAATAGTCAAGTGCTAAATCGAAATGCACTCATTCCAGAATTACTCTAGGTTTTAATTTGCCTAATGCTGAAAAACATTCCCATCTTCCAAGCTTCGGCAAAACTTTAATTACTATGTAATACTTTTCTAACTAGTGGCCAAAGGATTTCCGCTCAGATGTCAATAGCGTTGTTTTTCTCTAATCATTATTCGGGAATTTGATTCAGCTAATTGTAGTTCCAGACCAGTTCCGTACTAGCTGCTATCATCCGAAGTTGTGGACTAAGTCTATTCCGAGATAAGATTTGAAATTTGCCCATTAACAAATACAATATGACAGTAGACGGTCTAAAATCGAAAATCTCTCCACAACAAACTTAAAATGCAACGACAACGTCACATCCTTTATGAGCCGCTGTAAAACTTGGTGTGCGATATTTCGCTCGAAATTCGCAGTCAGTTGCTAAGTAGTACCCATGCTTCCTTTCCGCCATTCTACCAGTCACGCAGAATGCCATTTTGGTGATAGCTCTCTTGCAGGTACGTGGTGCGCGGAGTATATATATATATAGTATATCTTTTATGGTGGAAAATAAAATCACCAAGTTTCATTGCAATAGTGTTGATAAATATCGATAAAAAAACAAAAGATGAGTTCATCAAAATAAACCAAATTAAAAATAAATCTACCTTTCTTGAAGGTAAGAAAAAACATATTTAATAGAACCGAGAGTGTATAAAAACTTCTTCTTCTTTTCTTTTTTCCAGACAAGTGTTGCTAGTAATCGTGAGACATCTCTAAAATTAGACGTAAATCCTAATTAAAAAAGTCATATTTCTATCGCCCAGCATTATTACAAACAACATGTGCTATTATTTTAAATGCTAACTACGAGAAATATCACGATTGCAACACGTGTCATACATCGCACCTATATGATCATATTCATATTGGACGAATTCTACGCTTATATCCTCCGTATTAAACTCACCTTTGCGCCCACACCTCAATCAAAAAGCTGATTAACTCACTGTAACCAAGCTGTCTTCAATCGAAAATCACATTAAGCACCAGATTTCGCAATGTTCCAATTTGAACAACGAAAAGTTACAAATCTACCGACGAAAACTACTAAAATGAACTAGAAATTCAATATTTCTAAAATTTGACATGATAAACTTTAACTTAACTAAAAACTCTTAACTTAACTAAAGCGTAAAATATTATAGTAAAATGAGTATCTAGCTCAAAATGAGAGCTTTATTCTTAATTTTATTTTCCTTTTGGTTGTCAATGTATTATAAAAATTTGCCAAATAATTTGTTACTGGAACTACTTAAAAACTAAAACCTAAACACCTATATTTAATGAAATCTAGCGATCCAGTGTGCACACCTGATCTGCAACAGTAATCAAACTAAGTATCATACATATATGAATTATTTTATATATATAAAATATATTATATATGTATATAATATAATTGATAATATCAAAGTCTCGCGATCAAGTTTGGCATCTTTTGTTTAACAACATATTGATATACTTATAAACAAAGATTTTTGCAAAGAAACCTTAAATTCATTTTCAAACATACGAGTACCTTCTGTAATGAATTGAGAATATATTAAAATAAAACTACACTATTTGTGGATTAATTTAATGATTTATTAGTGACCTTTGAGTTTTGGCGGGTGTGTACTCGTATTTAAAGATGTGAAAATTTGATCGGATTTCCTCGAAGTTAGGGGGTTGCTTACAATAGGCAGGCATAGCAATCAAGGTGCACTTTGTGCATAGTAGGGTGGGCCAGTCCTGCAAGAAAGCATTGTGTCAAAACAATGACTTTCTCAGATAACTTAGAGCATAGCTTAGTAGGTATATGTATGAATGCTCAGGATTTCCCGAATGCGTAATTTATCATTTAATTCGGCACGATAATTATTTTGTAGGTAAGCGAGCGACAGAAAAATCCCCCCCATCCGACGAGCTCAGCCGAGCATCACAAGCGTGCCACTCCGCTGTCACAAGGGACACTTCACCTTTCCCCATAAGCTAGCAATAGCAAGCAGACCACCGTTACCACAATTTCCTATGTTTTTTGTTAATTTTCATCTCCGGTCACTTTTTTGTTCTTGCGGACGATGGTGTCTGCCCCAGATGAAAATTAAAATATTTTACAGTAGAACGTAAGAATGCCTATTGAATGTCTTCCCAATAAATTGTATGCTCGGGCTTTGCGGTATGTTGCCCGTTGTCGTTGAAGCTGCAGTCTCTTGCCATTCATTTCAGGAAGTCACTAGTTATGGCTCTATATAGCTCTCCGCTGATTATAATACTCTGGTCTCAACTATTTTTGATATTTTCCACCAGCTCATAGAACACAGAAACTAGTGATTTTGCGAAACATAAAGATCTACTGGTGTGGTAATTGAAGGCTAATGTATTTTGACATAACTATAACCAAAGTGTTGAAATAGTGTTAAAACAATATGCATAAGCAAAAAATGTACCTGGCAATATCCTTTTGAATTCTCTTTTTGTACACTTTCTTTTCTCATTTAAAATCTCACTTCGTGAATATACGTTGACCCGAACAGACTGTTTTATTTTCTGCTCCAGTAGGTTATGGGCTCAGGTGCTCTTTGTTTCGGATTTTTTTTTAAGACTAGAAAGACAAGAAATCGTGTTCTTGGTTTTAAAACTGTGCTCGAGTTAGCTTTTTAAATCACGAGTGGTCTTTTCCAAATAGAAAAACTTGGAGAAGACAACTATGGTGTATGGAGTACGTCAATGTGAAGCATTACTTGTAACTTCAGATTTATAGATAGTTGTTTGTGGTAAATTTGTAAAAAAAGAACCAGGTACAGCACATCGGTCCCATCAAAAAAGTGAATCTCTATGTATCAACAACATTATGCAAAATGGAGATGACGTGTAGAATATGCCCAGTCCTTTGTTCGAACAATCGATAAATTAGCGGAATTAGACATGAAAATCCAAGACGAATTAAAAGTAATTATTTTTTATCAAGCCTTCCCGATTTATGGGAAATGAATCTTCACTTGTAACTACTTGCCACAACCGTTTCGGTCATCTCAATATTAAAAGTTTGAAAGAATTACATAAGAAGCAGTTAGTGCACGGAATGCATATGTTAAATATACACGAAAAAATAAATTGTGAGACATGTAATTTATCAAAAATAAACAGGCTGTCATTTCATTGGAACAACGAAATAAAATATTTCGGAGGAAAGATCAAAACGACCTTTCATGTATGAAAATCGCCCGAACGACTGACAACGAACGCATACTTTCAACAGCAGGCATAGATCCAAATGAGGCTATTGATGATGACAACTTCTTTGTGATCGAAGATCCGCAGGAGAAGGTCGAGGCTATAGAAGCGACTTTCCAGGAAGTGTACAAGACAAATGACATCATTGGTCTGAACCACGACCTGGAAGATCGAGTCCTTGTGCACAATTTCTACCTTCGAAATGAAATAATGAACTGGCGAATCGAGAACGCGGGTTTCACCCAGTTCAGTGACGAGAATATGGCAAATAATGTCATCGCCAATGAAAGGGAAAAACCCCCGTTCATTTCGAAGGAAGAGCTTCAAACGATCTTCGACACAATAAGAAGTAAGAAATCAGTGGGAACCGATGGAATACCGAACATTGTGCTTCGACATCTCCCACTAGAAGCGGTGGACATTTATACCACCCTGTTTAACAATGCAATGAATAATGCACATTATCCAGCGCATTGGAAAACTGCGGTGGTACATCCTATCCCCAAAAGGGATAAAGACACCTCCAATCCGGCGAATCTCCGGTCGATCAGTCTCCTTCCAAACATCAGTAGGGTTTTCGAAAAAGTCATCAATAGAGTCCTGACTAAGTGGGTTGAGGACAGAAATATAGTTCCGGATAATCAATTCGGTTTCAAGGCGGGGCATGATGTCATTCATGCCGCGTCTAAACTGGTTTCTGATATCCAATGGAACAAAGCCAAGAAACAGTGCACTGGTGCCTGCCTGATTGACTTGGAAAAGGCCTTCGATACCGTATGGTTAGAGGGACTCTTCTACAAGTTGGACAGACTGGGCATTAGTAAATCACTACTGTATATTCTTTTCAATATGCTCATAGATAGACAGTTCATCGTGAAAAATGGCGAAGTGACTTCTACTGGCACATTCAACATTAAAAACGGTCTGCAACAAGGTGCGGTAAATTCGCCAATCCTTTTCAACATTTACACAAGTGATCTGATAGGTTCACTTCACCATGCCATAGCGTACGCAGACGACTTAATTGCATACAGATCAGGTCCAAAGATTGAGGTTATAAACATTCTTTTGCAACGTGACTTCGATAAAATTAAACAATATTGCGACGACTGGAAGTTGAAGATCAACTTTCAGAAGTCGGAAACCATTCTGTTTAGGACGCCTTTGTCTGGGGCCTCTGCGGATACCAGAAAGAATTGGCGTAAGTTTCAGATCGTTGGACAACACGGGCAGCCACTTGTTTGCCGAAATGTAGTCAGATACCTTGGGATCTGGCTAGATCAATATCTGTATTTTAACAAACATATAGATGTTGCTCTGGCCAGAGCCAGAGGTGCTTTTGCCCTTACAAAGAGACTGTTTTATAACAGGCAACTCGATGCGAGGGTAAAGGTGATCTGCTACATGGCCCTTATTCGGCCTATGCTTACATTTGGTTGTCCCGTGTGGTTCAACGTGAGAGCAAGTCTTTTGGAAAAGATTCGGGTGTTTGAGAGGGCTAGCCTTAGGACTTGTCTTTGCTTATACAGAACACCAGAGTCTGAGTACATAAAATTCTATCCTAATGAGGTCTTGTACAATAGGGCGAACATAATACGAGTGGACAATTTTGTTATTAAGTTGATTCGAAGGCACATTGCAAGAGCAATGACCTCGTCGAACAACCTGATCTCTGGGGCTTACTACCCCAATTATATGTATCACGAGAGAGTTCGCTTTGACGGCTTTATTCCTCCAGAAGCGTTCCTCTACCTCGACATGAAAGGTCTGATCCAGGATAGATTAGCGGTGCCGTTAATCTTCCACGTCGCTCGAACAGCTGCGGACAGGCGACTCGACTACGACAGAGACGTCGCACACGGCAGTGCGGAGCGTCTCCGGTTTAGTAGGGCGTAGGGAGTCGCGACATGAGGGATGTTGCTCGGCAGCACCAACAATTTTGGTGGCTTGCAGAAGAAGGGGAAGCTCCATCGTCGAATTCCTCTAGTGCAGGGTAGCTCCATTAGGGAGCAGAGTTGGTCAGCCTAATTTTTATTAGCCGTGGCCGGCTTACATAGGATAGGCAGGGTTAAGGTAGTTTTAGGAATAAAAATTATAAAAAAAAAATAAAATAAAAAAACAATTTAAAAAAAAAATCAAAAAAAAAAAAAAAAAAACAACAGATGGGTAACCTTATCTAAAAAAAAAAGTGGTAGTCCATACCACACCAAAAAGAAATAATACTTGTACAATAAGATAGCTTAAGTAGGTTAAGTAGATTAAGATTTATTTTAGGTAGTTCGTAGTTTTTAGTCTTAAGTTTTATTTTATAACAAAAAATGTAAATACACTAAGTTTTTAAATTTAAAAAAAAAAAAATGTTTTCTTAGTTTTAATTATTTCTTATGTAAAAAAATAAAAAAAAAAAAAATCTGTACGGTTAGTCGAAAGACAAAATTGAATTGTTAGGTTTAACTTAGAATGTCCGCATGGGGCCAGTAAGTAAGAATAAGATAATTTTAAGTTAATTAAGCTAATTTTTAAGCGTTTTTTGTCTAGCATGTAAGAGTTACTGAATTGAAGAAAAAAAAAATAAAAAAAAAAATTAAATCTTAAGTGACAGTGGCACGGAGTATGTCAACAAAGATTTTGCAAATTTCTTAAACTAATGTTTAAATGAAATTTAAGGAAATGTCAATTAAAAGACAATTAAAAGAGTTGACAGTTCCTTACTCACCTCAACAGAACGGCGTGGCTGAGTGACCTAACCGCACCATTGTAGAAATGGGTAAAAGTCTACTTATATATGTAAAGCTATACAAATGTTTTTGTGCGAACAGCAGTTTATCTGCGAAACAGATGCCCAGCAAAAGCATAACGTGAATGAACGCCCTTTGAAGTACGGAAAGAACGAAAACCATCAGTTAAGCACTTGCGAGCTTTTGACAAATTTCAAGCAAGGGGAAAAGAATACATTTTCGTTGGTTTCTCTTGTGCAGCAAAAGTCTATCGTCCTTGCGGCCGAGAAAAACGTACCGTTTTTGAAAGACGAGATGTAAAATTAGTGGAAGATGATTTTAATACGTCTGCAACACAAGAACTAAACATGCCACATTGAAACGATGACTTCATGATAAATATGATTTATTTTGAATCCAACACAGCTCCACAAAAAGTACATACATCCGCCCAATCAGATTGAATGCGACGACAACAATGAAGACAACGATTATCAGGAATTTACCAGCGACATTGATAATAAAGACAAGCAACCTACAACCGAAAAACAAGAATTTGGTGAACGAGATAATGTCTTAAGAATAGGATCAGGTCGTCCTAAATCGTCCGCAATCGGTTGCTGATACCTTGAAGAGTCAATACGCACAGGAAGGGTAAAAAAATATCAAATGCAAATCGAATATGACGTCCTCATGGCAAACAACACGTGGGCAAAAAGCTATTGGTTCCAAATGTGTTTTTCGGATCAAAAAAAAATAAAGTCGGCGAAATTGAAAGATTTAAATCAAGATTAATTGCCCAGAGGTGTGGACAACAATTTGGAGTAAACTATTGGAAAACTTTTTCTCCAGTCATTAGCTTCGAAACCATATGAATGTTGTGTGCTATAGCTGCAGAAAAGGTCTGTAAATGCGTCAAGTTGATATCTCAAACGCGTACATTAACAGTGAGCTGAAGGAGGAAGTATATATGAAACAAGCTTAGAAATTTCTGAATGCTTCTGGAGGCTTCAAAAGGCTCTTTATGGACTTAAACAATCCGGTCGCATTTGAAATAACTCGCTGTGATGGCGGTCCTCTTAAATACTTTTTTGGTTTAGAAATACAACGAAATGGTAAACAAGGCTCTGTTTCACGTAACGTACATTAAAAATATCTTGAACACATACGGTATGCAAAATTGCCGTCCAGCTGCTACTCCACTTGATCCTGGTTTTCAAGTTAGCTGCAAGATAACTGCATGAAGGATATACGAGTATATATAAAAACTTCAATGATTAA